>JAGVSQ010000186.1:14517-48846 GCA_022683975.1 Rhyacophila evoluta
ATATATTTGATTGACAGTATTATAATTTTCCAAAAAGTTATGTTTTTTTGTTGTTGTGAAAAAAGTGCATTTGGAATAATGTTTTTAAAAAGGTATTCCTTGTTGTATTATATAAAATAAAACCATATATATACATAATATTTTTTATATAAATTTATTATCACGAGTAAAACAATTTTTTTTGTACTCATTGAATATAAATTACTACAGTAACGTCTAGTTTCACGTCAATGGGCGTGTGTTATTTATTCTATTTTTTACATAATATATTTAACTTTGATATTTGAATATTTTATAACTTGGCGAGTACAATACTACTCATTTTCAGATTAAATTAAATAAACGTTAATACGAAAATAAATTATTCACTGGTATTATAATGTAATAATAGGTCCACATAGAGCTAACTTTTGTTTGGAATTATATACGTACTTGAATAAGAAATTTCTTATTTGATTATATATGATCTATATTTCTGGTGAATGGTAATGTCAAATCATCATTTCTGCCTGTTAAAATGTGTCTAGTTTTCCTACTAAGCTGTGGATAAATTCAAAACTGGCATATTAATGTATTTTTATTCGGGAACAACCAGTATTATAGTATATATGAAGTAAAATATAAAATAAGATTTAAATTTAATTTTTTTGATTAAAAAAATCAATATCCTTCACCGGTGATTTACACACACTGGTTCTAGATACATATTTGAATATTATTAATATAATATACTTAAATCTAAATCTGTGTTATAAGCACAACATAGTTTTTAGCATACCGAACACCAGCGCTATTTATTGAAGTTATAGCTAATTACTTTTAAATAGAACATTTCATACATTATGAACCATACGTCTAGTCATTAAAAAAATCGATATTAAACTTGTTCTATGCCATTTTTACTATTTGCACCACTCATCTATCAATGTCGATACATTTTTTTAATAAGAAAACTTCAATAATTAATAATTCATTACAGCTATGATTAACCAAATTTAAATGCAGTGAAAGTAACACGATCTGTCTATATGAGTGAAAGTATGAAAAGTGTTTAAAAAACTAAGTACGCTGTAATTATAAAACTCGCATTAGGTATAATATGACTAATTATCGTCATGACTTTGGTATACATTAGAAGTAAATATTTAATTGTTAATATTGTATTATTTCTGATCAATTTACTACAAAATATTTACGTTTCTTGGCTGATATCTTGTATGTACATTTTGTTTGTTCCTTTTTGCAACCCAAACGAACGGTTTTCAAGTATCCATTATCAGCCATTATTTAATATATTCAACACTTAAAATATGAATAATTTATACATCAGATACACTGCACATGCATGCATATACTTTATAATTTCACTTATTCACAGATTAAATGTATAAACAGAGAAATGACATTGTCAAGGCCGTGCATTTATAAACAAATATATCGCAATACTTTTACAATAATCAAATTAATTTACGATAGGCCGATAGCGTGTTGACTTTATCTTTACCTGTTGAGTACCTGCTTTTCAAAGTCTAATCATTTTAATGCGATCAAAATGTTATTTTTAATTTCCTCTGCGTAGACGCTGCATAAAAATAATCGTAAAATTGTTATCCACGATGTGCCATAATAATTTTATCGAGCCAGTTTCCATAGACAAATAATAGTTCAGTTCATTGCTCGGCGAAAACGATCTTACGTTTACACGTGTATATCGTATGCATTGACCAATTTGCAATATAAAACCGTATAAGATAATTGAGTATCGAAATATTTTAACGAATCTATTTTTTATTTTTATTTATAACGCTGAAATGTAACTTGTCATGAGTATACCGTTTGTTCTTTGAAACATGTATTTCTATTTCTTTCCGATTTTTTTTACAATCCTTAATTATAAGAAAGTCTCATATTACTGCCAACGTCGCTCATACTTCTACAGCGATATTAATCGTCGCACGAAGGAGGTGATATTTCATGGTGCTGTCTATCGCGCGGTTATTAACCAATAATTTTGATATATTTGTTGTGTAAAATTTTTCATGATTTGCTGTATATTGATGTATTATGGCGTAATTGATGAAAATATTAAGTTAAGTTAAGTAATTAAATAATACAATAATCATATAATTATTCTTAACGCCCTATTGTATTTCGGCAGCGTGGTTTGATTACTTAAAATTTTATTTGATTTGGGATTTGGATTAATTGATTTTCTAAATAGTTGAAACATATATTTTTTTTATAATAATGAAACATTGAATCTAAAGTAAAATCATCGTCCAACATTAGATTTTCTTCGATTGTAATATAAGATTTTTTCTCTATTTTATAATAATATGGGAATAAAATTACAATACCAGAAGAAAAGAAGGCACGAAAGCCATTTCATTGAAATAACACTGAAATTCTCAAAACCAATGTGTTTGTCTTTCATTTCTATCGGTTTTTGCCATCACTATTCCATATATTCTCAATACGACGTATTGTCAATATCATAAACACTTTAGAAAACCATCTTTGCTTTAAGAACTAAAGTGTTGTTGAATATAAATAGTTTTGCTTTAATTTCATGTAAATTCAGTTATAATAAGTATCTAAGTGAGTAGTTAATAAACTCAATAAGGTTATATAAACAATAATTTCATTCACAGTTATATGAAATATTAAGTATACTACATTTCTTAGTGTTTTCATCAATTTCGATATTTCACGACCATTCTTTCATTCCTTATCTTAGCTCCTTCTTTTCCAGTGTGCATGATCGTTTGGAAATACTTAATGTATTTAATAATAATATAACTAGTGATTGCGTTACTTTTAGGAAATATTTACGTTATTATTTCTCGAATTGTGGAAGTTATTATTATTTATCATTTGTTTACACGTGTCATGTGAGTCAAAATATGTGCAGTTGCACTTCGCTACTCGAGTAAATAAAACGAGTTGACACTCAAAGTTGACATTCGGTTTGTCAATAAGTAAGAAGTCACTCTTCGTCATATTGATTTTGTAATAATGTTTCAATAAAACTATATTGATTTTGTGGTTGAATTGTTCAGTTGCAAAATAAAAAATATCTCGAGACATCCATGTAAGAGATTAATTGCGTTAATAGGCAATTAAATTGTGTCAAAGAAATATCCGAACAAAATATTTAAATAATTTTTAATATGGATTTTGACAACGTCTTTAAATAAAGCAGTATTTATTCGCAGTGTTCATATCTGCTAGATGTCTGCAGATAAAAGTTTTATGAATATAACTAACAGTGTGTTTTTGATTTACCAGTGTCAGAATAAGCCGGGCAACACGGAACGGTGTGATAATAATAAAAAAAAACTTTTGTTGTATTAACTTTTCACTAATTTCGAAAATTGATGGAAATACTATTATTTATAAATCCAAATCTTTTTGTAGTCATACAGAAAATTACTAAGTGATCCACAATAATCGGTGATCATTCCACTGTGATTGTAATATATTAACAACTGCAATGATATTGAGTTGTATAATCATTGTACTATTCTCAATTGTTTTGTTGATGTTAGAAATCAATATTCTGAGAATATTTTTACTAACTAACCCGATAAAACAGAAACTGCTTATTTATTAATTTACCTTAATACTATTCTTTCGACTTTTTCCATGTTGCCTATCACTACTGTTCTAACGTGTTACATTCTCGATATGCTAAAAGTCAAAATGGCAAATACAATTGACATAAAAAATGGAATAAATTACAAATATCGTGTTTTATGATTCCGATCGCATCGCGCACAACAATTGTTCACGAAGTTAAAAGACTGCGTATATATTTTTTCAAAGCGTGCGAACGGATGGATTTATCGAAGTTATTCGGATTTTGATTAGTATGATCGAATTAAACAGGTTTTCGGACGATGATTGTTTGCTGAGATTAACAGACTGTTTCGTATTATATATACCTGACGAGAGCTAACTATGTATGTCCAGGGTTCGTCCGGGTTATAAAAAGGCTGTTGTGTGTTTTTTTACATCGACAATTATGTCGTAAAAATTTGTTTATATAACATTCTTGAAATCATTAATAAAATTTTTAAAGATAAATTAATCCTGCCTAGAAAGAGCGCGTGACTTGAGCATTCTGTTAAAAATGATAATTTGTTATTCTGCTAAAAAAGGTTTTGCTTCGTCAATTTATTCAATACAAAATATAGGCATTTAATTACTACAGGAATAATTCTATACCGGTGACTTTTGACACCGAATAGTTAATTACTTCTAAGAATACCAAGCATATTTTGATTTAAGTTTAAGCCGATAATTGAATAAACATATAGTTATGTAAAACCATTTTGCTATAAGAAAGTGCATGAGCAGTCCAGCTCGGGAAACTGATATTTGGCCATTCTCTTTCATCGTTTAAAACTCTGGGATTCCAATTTGTTACCTATGTACGCACTTATCTATTGAACAACCGATCTCAGTTAATAGTGATAATTTGAATAATTATATATATAATATATCTATTTTTAATTTTATGGCATTTAAATTGGTTGGTGGAATGAATTTTATAATGACTATTTTATTCTAAAAAGTACAATAAATAAACCATTAAACACTATAATATGAATACCTATTATTCTATAAATTTATTATTCCAGGGTAATTAAATAAATAAATAAATTTATGAGTCAACTCCGAAAAAGATGATTTGTGGATTTTTTTTTTTGCAAAAAATGTTAATATTATATAATCGCCAATATTTAACGAAACTTAAATTTGATTTATTGCTGAATGCTTATTGAATTGTTTTAATTTATATTTAAGCGGTGAACACTCAATGTACAATGGAAAAACCAAATATATCACACTATTCACATAAAATAAACCAAATAACACATGATTATTGTAATTCGAATCATATTTTATTATTTTACGTCATACGTAATTTATTAAATTCAAATAACGATTATAACAAAATCATACGAAGCGCCTTGACAACCAAACTTTCTGAGCTCTCGTGAAAATTCATCTAGGGAAATACGATTAACGTTCTTGACTAATTTTAGTTTGAAGAAATTTTACTATTACATCATTGATCTTGATGTTGTGAATAATAAACTGGCACACTGAAAGGACTACGTACATACAATTTTCACAAGTGTTTGTCAATAGTAATATACTTAATACATAATACATTTGTTATGCGGCTCATAGTTCATACAGTCGCGCGCGGATACTAGAGATTGAGAACTCAGTTCACATAACTGCATGCAGTTTTTTTCAATGAATTTGAGCAATTGGTGGACGAAGACATTCTCTTAATCTGTCTTCACACTGTTTAGTTTAGTATGATTCTCAAAATGAACGGGCATGGTTTTAATTTTTTTGTAATTTTATGTCATCAATTTGATAACACCTTTATTTAATTCAAATACATAAGCAGTTAAAAATAATTTATGATAAATATTTCATAATGTATTAAAATAAGCCGCGTAGGTTTGCTGCGTAATTTATTTCAAACAAAAAAGGATGTGACAAATTGAATTACATCGGTGAGAAGTTTTAACGAAATATTTTTAGCATTTAGTAATAACATATATCCATCCATGATTGTTTTATGATAATTTTGATAAAACGTACGTCTTAATAAAGAGATATATATCCGTATTTAGGTATTTCCATTATCTTCTGTGTGATATGCTATTGTATTAGATATAAAATATTACAAAATCTGTCAGCTTTTGTGTGGAAAAAAACACATTTGATACCTTGATTAATAAAATTTAATTAATTTAAAAATAGAAAATAAATGTATTCTGTGACGTTAATCTATGAATGGTGCAATATTGATTACTTAATCTGACATCTAATCAATTCTGATAGCAATCGTTCATATTATTTATATTCTTAGTATAATTAGTTTTAAAAATTTAAAAATCTAAAATTTAATTTGCATTCTTTTTACATCCACAAGGCTATTTCCAAAAAAGCTATAGATGATTATAACCATAAATAGGCTTTACCCGATTTACCTGTAAACTTGGCAGTGGAAACTAAGCAATGAAATAATTTATAGAAATAATGAAACATGAAATTTCTTGAATCAATAATTCATGAAATGCTTAAGTTTACGAATGATTTGTATACTATGTCCCGTGGCATATTGTATTTGCATTTCGCTCGAAATGGCCGCATAGAAATTTGATATGTTAAGAATATAGATGCTCTTTGAATCGTTGGTCTATTAAGATTTTAGCGTGTAGTGGAAAGTAAATAGACGAGAGTGGAATAAGAATAGAAAGTGGTTCATTATTAAGAAATATCATTTTTTTTATTGATTTTCTTTAATATGTTTTATACCAAAAATAAAACCGTCCAAACGTTTCATGAAAAAGGTGTCCTGTCAGTCAAGATGCTGTGTAAAAACGGTCATAAAATAAAGTTCTACTTTGGCGTATTTCCTAGGTTTACTCGTATATCACAAAAAGTTCACTTGTCGATAATAAGTCAACATACGCAATGGAACTTGGTTTATCGCTTGTCGTATAACGTTATTTGGACAACAAGTTAGTGTAAGTATTATATTTTGATAATACCAAAAATAAAGATGAACTAATATTTTTAAATAATGGCCAGCAATAAGAGGAAATGCTTTTTTTTGTTAACTGAACAATATAAGAAAAACTTATTGAGTCTTTTGAATTTGGAAACGATTTTTATGATCGATATTTGTTTTTTATTTCTCACCAGAAAGCTGAGATTCTCAAAGTGTTTCAATGTCAATTAATCACAACAAGTGAACCGTTAAGTCTCTTAGGCACATTTCTGAGTATCGAAATGTAATATTTTGCAATATTTAATGGTATCGAATAGCTGAACTAATAAATAATTGCAACGCGGTCTTCATTGCGAGCGTTCCAAGGGAAATAGTGCCATTACCGAGCAGTTATGCGCTAATACAGGGTTCCAGGTAAATAGATTACAATTTCAAGGTGTCTTTAATAGGTGTCGGATATCATGAGCAGGCGTAACGCAAATACAGCCACAGAGTTGCATCAAGAAAGTATGGCTTCACCAACTAATGCACTTCAAGTCTTGCAGATTACATGCAGCAATATACAATATTATATCCGCTATTTGTTTATATACACCTTTGGAGTTAATGGTATAAAAATATACAATGCATACTAATTTCAGAATATGTACTAATTGATAAAGTTATTCATTTAGTAATTTCAAATTAAAAAATACAGTTATATAAAATCAAAGAGCCTTTCGATAAATATTTCGATTGTTAAAGCATTATGAAGATTATTCACTTCCAAGTCTCTTTTTGGTCCAAGATCGCATAAAATCAGAGAAATGATTTTTAAGAAATCTAAAGTCGTATAAAAAGGTTAAGAACAATAGTCGCGTATCTTCGAAACTGAATAAAAAAGAAACGCGCATAAGAAGAGACGCGACTACAGTAAAACCTCGATATAACTGACTAATGCGCGTGTCCGTTAAAGCCGAAAGTCTGTTATATAAAAAAACGATTTTCATAATGCATTATTATTATTATTAGATTCAATTAAGGAATCAAGTTATGTTTGCACTTAGTATCCTTTTCTTTTATAATAAACTGTCTAAAATTACGGAATTGTTATACAATTTTCCAAAAAAATACCTTCATCTACTTCTAGCCACTATAAAAAATTTCTCCAGCTACTTCTTCTCCAGTATTATTCTCTATTGTTGTACAGAAATCTAAATCCTTTAATCCTTCGAAATCTATGTCTGCGTGTTGTAACTTCTTTGCGGATATTTTGTATGTTATATTCGAAATATGTTATTTTGAGGTATTATTATATTTATAAAATCACTTCGTTTCTATATTCATGTGAACATCAAAGTGAAAACCATCATTTCGTACTATAGTAAAGAGTTGATAATGAAGAAAACTTAGATGTGAAACGGTAAACATACAAATTAATTCAGATATGTATCATCCTTAATTCTTTCGATGATAAATTCGCAATCTTTTTTCGGTCGCCCAAATTCCAACGAATTTCACGGAATTGCAAAATTAGTAGTTTACTGGACATGAAAAGAACTGCATTGTGGCGGTTTTGCTTTTGATGTCTACGCTTGGTGAAAGACTTAGTTTTTTTTTTGCACAATGCTTCTCAATAATACATTTATTTAATCATGCGGTATAGTTTTAAAACCATTATAGCCAAATTTTTGGTCCGTTTTCCTGCATGTAAATAGAGTCAATAGAAAGTTAAATGAGATTCATTAAATATATTTATTATAACCTCCACAGTGTTACGACCGCAGTTAAGCGGAGATGGTTTTTTTAATTCGATATCATTACGTTAAAGAGAAAAATGGTTTTTTATAACGTAAGTGGTAAATACAATGAATGTTTTTAGCATTTAATTTGTTGATAGTTTAAATACAAAATTAATATTTCTTATATTAGAAAACCGAAGCCACAGAGCACAATTTTCTTACTATGCTCGATAAATCGCAGAGGTTACGTATACTATCAAACAATGAATCCCCAACAGTTCTGATGCTTAACCGATGCGGCTTGAATCAGATGATTAAAACTGTGTTATTATTAGAATTTTTCGTCCAGATGTAAAATATTTGAAGATGTCTAATAAGTAGTATTTGATTAAATGAAATCAAAATTACCCGCCGTCTAGATTCGATTCTGTTAATATTGATACCACCAAGTACGAGTACGTATTTAATGCCTACCGGAGATCTTTGTTACGTCGTCCGAAGGAATAGATCGATCAATTTTAATAACGGCTAATTGCTATGTAATAATTTTAGAAGACGTATGGCTCACTCCAAGTAACATTGATATATTGAACTCTCGAGAGCAAAATGTAAGCGCAAAGAGCTTTTTATCAATAAGGCAAGAAGTGCCGTCGCACAGTAATTTGGACATTAAAAAATATTTCAGTCGGTTTAACTCAACGTCTCTCATACTTTTCTAATGGAAAACAAAAGAGGATACAAAAACATTCAGTAACAAATTAGACATGTTTACCTGCATCACCATCAGCATCTATATTTTATATTTTAAAACACATATCAGAATGATTACTACATTTATGATACAGCAAGTCAATTCATCACATATTTAAAATTATTAATTTCTGCTAATGCACCCCTTTGAAATTCAAAGTCACATCCGGGATATCGAATTGTGACAAGCAATGGCTATAATTGATAATGTATAAGTATAATTATTACTTTCGAAATGAAAGAGAAATTCACGCAAAAAACGTTCAAAAACATAGACCAATGAAGATAGAATTTGTAACCGAAAATACTTGATCTTTTATGTGTTCGTAAAATTCCCGTAAACTGTA
This sequence comes from Rhyacophila evoluta, assembly GCA_022683975.1. Classification (NCBI taxonomy): domain Eukaryota; kingdom Metazoa; phylum Arthropoda; class Insecta; order Trichoptera; family Rhyacophilidae; genus Rhyacophila; species Rhyacophila evoluta. Next base: position 23,877 of record JAGVSQ010000186.1, read on the forward strand.
AAACTGTTTAATGCCGATTGTGGTATTTCTATCCCGAAATGTTATGTATTTAAAGAAGCCGATGGCTTTTCTTGGATTTTTTGAACAATAGGGGTGATGCTGATATGTATGTGCTTGGCTAACTGGAGAAATTGTCTTTGAGTAGCACATTGCAAATTGGTTGGCTGCGGAATCTCTCGAGAGTGCAGCGGAGCGATGTGCTCAGAAATCGATCGATTAATAACGGAAACATAAAGATGCTGCGGATGCACGCGAACGACTGAGGGAGGGATCTACTCGCGGCGGGGGCGCAGGGGAGGGCTCGCGGCCAAGGGCGTTCACTCGCTGCGAATCTGCGCCCGCGCACACCCCGCGTCCTCGTCCGCGCCGCGCGAAGCCTGATCTCGCCGCGGCGCGCCGGTGACCGGTCCGCAGTCTGCTAGTGTTGCGCGTCTCCGATGGAATTCGGTAGCGTCGGTCCGCGGAGACCAGGCCGGACGCGCAGGACGCCGCTCGCGATCGCCCGTCCGGCTGGCTCTCCGGCCTGACCCGCCGCTTACCGCCGTCTGGCATCGGCCGGCCTCGCTCTCCCGGCCGCCCACTCGCTCCGCATCCTTTGTCAGCGATCTCTCCTCCGGACCTTTCTTTCGCCTTTGTGTGTCGTTTTCCTTCGCGCGAACGAAAAGGGACAAATATACCCGACTGCGGTGCGATATTGCCGGCGGAGCCTCGCGAATGCGGTTTCACAAGTGACTCTCGCGTCACCTCGGGCGGACGGCGGCGATCCACGATCGACGCCCGTCAAATGGAACCCCACATCTTTTATTTTCGACGGAAAATGGCCATCAGTTCTACGATAGGTGATTAACGTATCCGTTTACTTTCCCCTGTGACAAATATCGCGATCGATTCATCCATAAAAAAATCATATACACAGTTAACCCCTCCTCGGACGCGTTTGCTTTTATTAATAAGCTTTACGGTAAACAACATTCCTGGTGAAGTGAAAAATCGTAAATCGATGAAATCGAAAATGGGCAGACGATTTCCTCATTGATTTCATTCGTTAAATTCATCCATTCAAATCATATATGTTACCGATTTAGCAAACTTTTCAACGTGCTCAACGGTAACAGTATAAAAGAAACGCCTTTCTTCGTTATCATCTTGAAAGTTTTTGCATGGGCAGTGCTGCAATTTATTGTGAGTAGCAAGCTTTTGTAGCGAACGACCTTGGCGCGAGTGCAGTGGACTTTTAAACGACTACTCGACAATAATAATTAATATTTCCGGAAAAATTCCAAGCACAACAAACGCATCAAATATTTTAATTGTGATCCAAATTTGTGTTCTTGTAACTGGTATATTTTTACTCTGTTTATAATGTGACGATGCATTTGTACAACGTGAGCTTTTGCCATTTTATATTTTGCTTTTTGAGTGGATTGAATATTTTTATTGCACGTTCAATTACTAAATCAGTTTACTTATAACTACTATTAATAAAATAATATTTATTTTTTGTCTTTTCGGTGTCAATTAAGATTTATAATTAAAACAAACCAATTATAGCTTTAAATAATTACACGGAAACAAACGTTAAAAGTATTTAATGGTGAATATGTTATAGGAAAGCATAATGCACAAGCTTTGTTATATTGTGCAGCACAATTAAGCGAATGCAATTACAGCACACCAACTTTCAATGAAAGTATCGCATATTTACGTGTAATAAAAAGGAAAACTATGAAAATAAACATTTTTGTAAATATATACTATATTTCGGGTGACAACTTCGATGGTAACGCAGGCGATTTTTTCTAGTACAAAGTTATTTTTTACCATCCACAATATGAATGTTTATCTTGACAGCTTCTTTTTCACGATTCATATCATCCTATCGCTCAACCCATTAAATACATTTCTTGCACTTATTAAAATATGTAATTCTTTTACGCAACTACGTGACGCGAACCTGCGACTTTCGGTACCGAGCGATAGGCAACTATGTTCGTTTTAAAAAGTGGGATTTTCTTCCATTCTGACACACTTTCAAAATAATAGTAAAATTGTCTTATTATAGCTACAAATCGTCTAACTGAGAATATAATATTTAAGTATTCTTTTAAACATGTTTAATACTTATTTTATTGTTTACTACGGATGAATTGTTAGATCGCAATATATTTCATTGTAATAATCCAACCATTGAAACATTTTTCAACCATATTTCCTGTCTTTTTCTCATCCGTTATTTGCCGGAACTTTGTGAAGATTTTTAAAGCATACCTAACTAATGAATGTTTCGCGGTGCATCGATATGCCAGGTCCAATTCTTTACCACGTTAGAGTATAAATATTTTATCGCAGCGTATCATGTAGCATTATAAGTATAATATTTAAATCACATGTTTTATTATTTTTTTGTTTTAGTTTAAATATAAAATGATTCATTGAATACTCCATTAGCATGTTATTATGCATTTATTGTATGAATGTTAAAATACCAAAAAATAGACATTCAATGATTTTAAATAGAATTTGTTTCCAATAATTAGTATTGACCCCAAAAAATTATGCTTAATGTTACCGAATTCGTGCTCTTATTTGAAATATCGAGATCAAAGTATCACCTCAAAAGTATTCATATTGATATGGTATGTGAACTTACTCTTTATAAGTAATCATTTTTGATGAAATCAGTACTATTAAATATTTAAAAAATACATATTTAACGATTATTAGGCAGAATATTCGAGTACCGATTATATTATATATAGTAATCTAAAATATTAATCCTGTGTTTTTTTCAAAGCACTTTTCTTGGAAGCATAAAAATATCATATGAATTCAAAATGTCTATAATCCTGTGCCTCCATAAAGAGTCTAAGTCAGGAAATTAATTAATTTATTTGATTTTAGGGTCACAAATCTTACCCCTCTTAACCATAATGTATACGGATGAAAAAAATATAAGAAAACAAAGTAATATTCATTAAAAAAATTTTGCACACTCACCATTTTTCGAATTCTTGTTTCCAGTCGCAGTGTTGTGCACTTCTGAAAATATTTAAGAATTGTTAGTTGAAATAGCATGATACTTTGTAGATTCCATGTCATAAGCTGTTGAATAATTAAAATTATAATTCCTAGTTTTTTTGATATACATATCGACAAACTGATCGGTCTGTTAAAATAATAGATCACATAAACCGACTATAAAATAAATGATCAATCTAATTGAATTATAGTTTAAATTATTTTGAAAATCAAGTTGTCAGTATTTTTAATTTTTGGTAAATATTGAAAGCTGTGGTTAATTTTAGACATGAAAACTTTTTGTTCTTGGTATATATTTTTTTAATACACATTATTTTATAGAAAATGAATTATAGTTATTATACAGAAACAAGTGGTAATAAATAATGCCATTGGTTATGAAGCTCATATTCTCAGTTGTTATACATTTATGGCGGGCTGCGGATTATAATTCAGCATTTATTATTAAAATGGCAGTCGGCAGGCCGTTGTATTCTGCCAGCGAGGCTTGAATATTTTTACATCCTTATCGCGCCAGGCGAGCGAACATCCAAGGCTGACGGGATACATTTTATTCGCAGCCTGCCAGATGCAGCTTTTGCAGACTAGCAAGCTTTGCATTGCATCCGAAAGCTCAAAGCTAAAACGCTATGGTAATATAAAACATTAGCCTCTAACTCATCTGCATTCAAAAACAATGTTTTGTGTTAGTTACATATTTAAATTTGGGAATAATAGAATATCATTTTGTCATTTAGCTGCTTGATTTCAACCGGCTATGCGTATTATATTTAACACTTTTGGCAAGTCAAATTAAATTAAAGTTAAATGTTTTCGTTGAAAATACTAAAATAGTTTGATCCCCAAACAAGATGGCATATTACAGTTTACTGAAAAAAATGGCCCGCGGTACCACTTATTCATTCAATCGGTTTGTGCCTTCAAACAGAAAGAGAATGAATGACTACATACAGCTCTATTCCTGTTTAATATATACAATAAATATATATTTTAATACACTACAGGTCAAAAACAATGTTCATTATTTAAAAAGTATAACTTTATCGAGTTATTAATATTTTGTTTCCTTATTCGTTTCATTTTTATTAAAGACACCAATAATACGATTGTAAATATCAAGAAAATTTATATGGTCGGTGTATTTTATCTCATCATTATCATTATCAATTGAGATCTGTGCATATTTTCAGTCATTAATAATAATATAAAATAATATTTTTGGCAAACGTTATTCTTTATCGAATTATCGAAATGGTCAGTCTATTGCCACTTCCCCATATATTCTTTTTGCCTCTCACCATGAAACTGTTAGTATGCATATGGATGCGAAATATCTACCCTCAATAGATCATATGGTGCAAGTTGAAACATGGGATAAATTTATTCATATTGGGTATAACTTGCAAAAACGGCAAAAGGAACAAATTAAGTACCTTGGATATATTTTTGTTTGTTTTCTCTTAAGCTGAATTATACAACAGATATTGTGAACGAGTTGACGAGTTGATGTTGCCAAAATAGTTTGCTTTTGACGTTGCCTAAATTATGCAGGTGTTTTTCGCCAACTATTTTTTGCTTCGCCATAGCAGGCAGCTTGTAAAAATTCGTACGCCTGACTTGTTGTCAAAGGTAAAGGATACACTGGACAGCCGACTCGCACGTTTGCCTCGGGCGAGTCGATTCAACAGCTGGCACGTAAAAAAATCAATGAACCAGAATATAGGATGGTCATGGTTTATTTTAAATCGACCTGGCAACATCGATAATATCGAGGAATTTTCTCACTCGGCAGCTGGCGGATTAATACAACCAATCAATTATCATCGACATGATGCACAATCTGGCACAATGCTTCTTGTTTACGTTCCGATTTCAAATATTCAAAAAAATCGACCGTTTAATTTATAAAATTGTGTAGGTATTGTTTTTGGACAAGTTCAATGGCATTACAGTGTTCTTATTTCAAATCGAATGTCTTTCGAATTTCGAATAACAGATGTAAAATAAAGAAGGCGGAAGTCAATTTATATGAAAAATAAAATAAATTGTCTATAAAATAATGGAAACTATTGTAAAGATACCGATCAAAAAAACGAAGTCTTCCAAAATAAAATGTAAATAAAAAATAGGCAAGATCATCCTACACAGAATTATTATTTGGTATTACGAAATACGATTTTATGTGCATTATTTAATAAGATAACCATGTCATGCCTCAAAACGAGATATTTTAACGTTTTGATTCTCATTCGCTTAACCTTTTAAGCCTTTTCACGGATTAATATAAACATTTGTATATAACTTCGCATCCAAAATATTTTATTATTTTTTTCTTTTCCAGAAAATGATGAGAGTGGGGTAGTGACCGTAACGAGAGGCCCGCGACCACCGCCTGATGGCCGAGAGAATCCTGCGGCGCATCAGGAGGACACTTCGCCGGTTGACATTCAGTTTCATCCTCCACAAGAAAAATTCTCGTCTCAAAAGTACAAGACGCAGATAACTCTGAAGACTAAAGAGCCAATCGAAACGAAAGAAGTCACAATGAATTCAAAACCGGTGCCGATGCGATCCATTTCGTATGAATCGCCAATTAGAAATGGTAAATCGACGAACAAAACGTACGGACTGAGAGGAAAAGATGCAAAGAGTGAAGGAAGTGTGAAGGACAAGATAGCCATGTTTTCTGTTAACAAAACTGCTGCAGATCCTGTTTGCGCAGAAAAGAAGGTCTCTGCCAACAGTCGTTTGTCAGAACTGCGACCGCACTCTGTGTCAACCCTCACTCGAACCAACCATCTTCGTATGGATTACATTTCAAAATCTCACGAAAATTTACTCGATTTTTCGGTCAATTCGCCGACCGAAAAATATTCAAAGACACAAAACAGTAGTTTGGACTGGAATGTCAATAGTGCTCCGCCAGTCCCGACGACAGTTGTTCCCAGTTTTGAAATATTTGCGTTAGCTCCTCCAAAACCTCCGGTGGACGATGACGAATCTGATATGACACCATTTTTACGAACAAATGAAGTGAAATTGAGTCCGGTGGTCCTGTTGAACAGGAAGCTAGCCGACGTCAGCAGTGCTAAAGCCAGTGAAACTACCGGAAATCAAAATCATAGGTCGACGATAGATTATTTAATTGAACAACGAAGGAAGTCCATGACCAAGTTACGAGGGCTCGTCATTCCGGAGTCGCCTTGTGTATTTAATTTACCCGAAATTAAAAGTCGGGATTCTTTAAAAATATTTTCAACGCCAGAGCCTGAAGAAGTATCGTTTCATACCAATTCTAACGTAGTCAAACCTGTTTCTTCAGTGACATCGCTTTGGGATAGTCAATCAATTATCAATAATGTACCCAAATATTCTCCAGCTTTCAAAAGAAAATCACTCCAAGTATACGGTCCTAAAACTACAACAACATTAATGACATCAACGATTCCAAAATATAAAAATACTTGGGATAGTGACGATAACACAAAAACAACGAAAGCATCGACTATATCGCTGAAGAAACACTCTGCTCCATCGAAGCCTCCGAGAGCGTCTTTAGATACAAAACGCTCCTTCGATCATCTCGAACTCGTCCAAAAAGTACAGACATTGCCTTCAAGTTTTAGAGCTACGACCGTAACGGGTATGATGAACCTCAATTTGTCAGCACAGTCCTCTAAATCAAAACATCGTGAACCATTTGCGAGTAGTGATGTCGTGGATAATTCTTCGAGACTTCCAAAGATATTCAACGAAGCTGCGGATAGTGATAATGATTCTGCGGTCAGTTCTTCACGATCAGATTATCTTTCTACGGTTTCTTCGCCGACACCGTCTCTCCATACGGAATCAGATTGTTCAAGCCAATCGATAACTTTAAACGCAAAATATAACGGCAATAAACAATTTCCTAAAACCGATGAAGGATTCCACTTGGAAAATGGTTTTAACAGTAATATGTTATCAGATGATCTGAAAAGAGATGTATGTAGATCATTATCGTCAGATACAAGTGCATCTGCAGGATCATCAAACAGTTCAACGCTGACGTCAGGATCACAAGCAAGTTGCAGTTCCGCCGGAAGCTCGAATACTGATACCGGCCATAGAGTTTTAAAACCTCGCAGCGTTGAAGCAATCAACAGAAAAAACATTCTCGCATCAGCGAAATGTAGGAGCGGGAAAGATAACAAATTCGGTTCTCCTTTGATTGAGCGAAAGTTTTCTGATGACAGTACGGTGGAAAGTACGGATGAATTTGAGAGTAAAACTACTCCGTATCAACTAAAAGAAGTACATCGTGTAAATGGTTCAGAAAAACCTAAATTCGTTATAAGAAATCGATCTTCTCGCGTTGAAGAAAGATTAGCTGATTCTATTTTGAAGGTTGCTTACACGACTGTCATTGAAGATAAATGTATCCCAAAAAATAATGAAGATACCGACAGTACTTATAGTGATACTGGGTCTGACAGTGACTTGGGAGTCACGAATAAGTCAAAAAATTACACCAACGGAAGTACTGCCGTAGACAGGATTAGATCAGTTGAAACTAGCTATGTTCGTCGATCTTCGGATACGTATGCAAAACCAACAGCAGAACGAGCGAAAGCTAAGCCGCAACAGCGACAAATTGATAACGTTACGACGATTGTATCGAAGACTAATAATAACGAAATTACGCGAATCGTTAAGCGAACCTCAGAAGAAAACGTGTTTGTGGAAGTTTCTAAGTCAGTTGACAAGAACAAGAATGAGTGCTCTAAGGTGGAAGCTTGTGATGCTGTAAGTGAAGATGAAGACTGGTTCAGCGTAAGACTGATGAAAGGTGAAGCTGGAGGAGTAGGAGTCACGCTGGCTGGCGGCGCCGATTGCGAAGCCAAGGAAGTCACCGTAAGTACATTTTACTAAATCAAATCTACGATCTCAAGCTTTAGTTTCTCTATGAGCATCTCGATATTTTTTACTTACGATGGCAATGCATAGAAAGTATGACTTTGTACCTCTTCGATGAGGTTATTTTACGAGAATTGATTGCAATATATTTGTCCATTTGAGATCCATATCATCTTCGATCTATGTCTACGTGATAATTATATTGAGTATTGTAATAATTTCGTTCTACGCACCAGAAAATGCATGGTTCACTGTAATTGACCGTAGAAGGTAAATTATTATTGAATAATTTTAATACAACAAATAATAATCAAAGAGTTCAAAAAGATGATTTTTCGTATTCATTATATAATATTTTATTTGATAAGAAACACTCAAAAATATCTACGTATGTATTTTATATTTTAATTAAAAAAAGAACTCGTTACTTTATTCATATCTTTTTTTCATTCTCTAAAATATTTTATTATCAGCTGCGATATCTTTTGTTTATGCATTTATATGCGATCTTATCGTCAGATAAAAAGTTGTTCTCTATTAGCTAATTGAATATTACATTTCTGGCAGACAATATGGCGATTTATCATTTATCAATAATTAAATAACTCTTTATCAGCATTATTTTGTCAGAACTTATCTTTTATCTAGCCAATAAAAAAGTTATTGAGCTCCTGGAAATGAATGCGGATTTGAATATATTATATTATATTATACATGTCGATAGCGTCATATTGTTATAGCTTCTTACTTTATTTATTAGAGTGGATTGGTGGCTAATAAATTGGAACACTATTGCTCAACATAAGCATATCGTTTTTGCGGAGCATCCAGTAAAAATCCGCTAGCGTACTTACTCATGAGTTCTTTGAGTAACGAAACGACAACGTCCAATTTCCTGGTATTAATACTGTCGAATGCACTCGCTGACACCAAAATATTCAACCATACTGCATTTAATAAAATGAAAATAAGCGCACATACGTGATATGCTCTTGTTTCTGCTATTTGGAATATTGTGCAGTGATGAAAATGTGAATATATTGTAACAATAGCTCTTACGATATTTGAGTATGTAATTTAAAGCACTGACGCCATCACACGTCTTAGTGTTGGCAATACAATATATTTTTAGTTCCGGCAATTAAACAAAACACAAGTTAAATTTATTTAACAAACTAACCCGCTTCGTTTGCAAAACTAAATGAATCCACCATCATCAACGATTATCGATCTATTGACGGAATATTTTTTCAAAACACTATTTCCATCTATTTGTTTCAATTGCATTAATAGTCAATGGGCAAAGTAAGCAGAGATTTATAACTGAGTTAATAATAATCGCATACATTTATATTGTACATACATATTTTAATTCAACAAGTTGTTTTTTATAATTATCATAGCTTTTTCAATTGTGATTTCATTATCAAGACTATTTTCTTAATTAGCCTGTATTAGTTTTTACAATGCTATCTCAACTATCTACAAAATCAATTAACCTTTGACTTGATGTAACCATATGGTTTTACGTATATTTATTATACCACTAGATGACTTGATCTGACCAACGATAGTCTTTCCTATTAACGACGTGTTTGATGACAGCCACTCAACTTTATTGGCGTATTTAAATATTTCATCATTAAAAAATACATACTAACGACGAAATTCAATAGATTAACAACAAAGCTGTTAAATAATATAGATACAATACATCAATGGCCATAAGTTGACAACACGTATCATATATTTATTTAATTGATCAGGAGGAAAAAAACCTTTGGAGTGGAATATTGTTTATTTTCATTTAAAAACAATGTATTTAATTTTCATTAATCTCACAACACTTCACTTTTGTAAGATTTTTTGGTTGTCATGAAAAATTTAACATATGTATGATACATGTTGTTAATTTATGGCCATCGTTATCCAATATATCATATTAAAAACAAGTTATTGTGTAATCAAAGTATTACAATACGTATTTTTTAATGTTTTCAATGAATGACAATACATTTAATTGAATTAGTATTTAATTGGTAAACTATAACTAAGCATCGCTTGGATAATTAATGTATTGAATTGCAATTTCGCATGTTCATAAGATTTGTCAATGGTTACTTAGGTTACCTGGTATGAAGCACTTTAAATAAATATAAAATAGTCTTATGATGGTATTACTGGAATAACTATATATAATAAATATGCGGCTGCAGGTTTATAACTAATATTATTAAACCGTTACATCAACATGAAACTTAATTGATGTTAAAATTATACGTGAACGCAGAAATTAATTGCATGTAACTGAATGGAAAACGTGTTTATTTTTTCACGTACCATCAATCAAGCAGTCTAAAGGAGATCAGAAAAATGTTGCGATATACGTACGTATTTGAGACGTGTCACTTCATAAATATATGTAAAACTTTTTTGCCTCGGTCGCCCCTTGCTCCGCGCCATATTGTGAACATCTCCACATATGGAGCACTGTCAGTGAATTGATAAACTTTCCAAGTGAAAAAAGTTTTTAGCGCAACACTTGAATGCCATTTTTAGTAATTGTGTTATATTACAATGGGAGTGTTACGTTGTATTTATTATTTTTATCATACCATCACTATTTGATAATTGTTGTTATTTATTTTCTAGTCCGTTTTTGTTTAGTTTACGAGCAGTGTCAACTGCTCAATTCTCGTGTGAATAATCTGCAATTGATAATAATGCATAATTGTATTGTATATGCATTCTAATTGATGAGAAATGATAACTATTCAAATCGTATGCTCCACTTTTGTTGAGAATATTCATATGGCGATTGATACGCTTAACTCTTTCATGCACGCACGTTTTTAATACTAAACTATTTCACTTCTATCAATTCAACAAATATCATAAAGTCAATTGAATTGGATACGCTGATTTGTAAACAATCCTCTTCTAAATCTAAAAAACGAACAAAATAAGCTGAAAAAATATTCCTGATTGCTAAGAATGCGTATAACATTACCACATGTAGCCGCTCCCATTTCGGAATGAAAGGAGCACTTAAGATACAATTTGAAGCCATGGGACTGATTTATGTTAAGCTTTATGTGTTTCTGTGAAAAGCAATATAAATATTCTTTTGTTTTCTTACAAATTATAATAATTATACAAAGAGCATAAAGGAACTTTTCAATGCTGAAGCTTTTTCGTAATGTTTACGTAGTTTTTTCTAGTCTAAATATATATGATATAATTATAATCTCTTCTACATAACATCGATATATCTATCTAGTATATATTGAAACAAATATTAACATTTTGTTAAAAAATGACTTTGAAAATGAGGCGCATGGACGTACATGTACACCTATACTTCTCTCAAAGGGTTAAAAAACAAGATCGCCGTGATTGGATTTAATGACATAAGAAAAATACGTGAGTTTGTATAATCGTACTGCTATGTTTTTTTCTAATATCCACTACTCTGAGATTTATGCCCAAAGAGATATACGTTTATGAAATATGAAACAACCCTTAGGTGGCGAAGGGCGGCTAACATCTTTTTTCCTTGGAACTTTTTATTTTATGAGTGCAATCTTGACAGTGAGCAATTACCATATTATTATAATTCAACTGTACTATTGTAATTGCACCAGATATACTCGATTGCTCAACCAATTGAAAAAATATTTCACGGGAAATTAATGCTGCTACAAAATTGTATTATTGTGTTGACATTGCAGATAAATTATTTAATCTAGGTAACTTTACCTATTGAAATAAGTCTTAACAATGCATTAATACGTATACTTCATTTCTGGAGTGATCATCTATATCTAGACCTAGACACTGTTGAGATATATTTACTTCTCTTTCAATGGCGATATGATAAAAAGAGAAGAAGAAGAACTCGATATTGTGTAAAATTTATAGATATACGTAAGCGATAGTATATTCTATTATTTTTAATTTAACAGAAAATATTTCGATGCATACAAATAAATATGAATCATAATATTACATAAAGTATAAATTATTCAATAAAGTAAATAGTAATGCAATATTCTTATGTTGACCTAAGGTGCAATGGGAAATATAAAAGATGACTCATAAACATTTATATTTATTGACTGATTATTTAACAATTTTAAATGAAGATTTTTTTCAAATAAAATCATTTTAGAATAATGTAGATGGAGGCGTTTTTTATTTTAATTTTTGCTGCCGATTTGGCCAGTACAACAAATAATATTAAACGTCCTAAAACCTGCTAATATATTATTAATTATTTTTGACGTTAAATGGAGTAATATTTTAAATACAATATAATTTATGGAGGTGATTTATAAATGGTTTTCAGATTATAGGATGCGTCTCTTAATAGCGTGATAATTTACACATATCAAAGATAATGACTAGTTCCACTTCGAGCGCTGGTGGTGACAATAGTATGCCGAGGCAAATTACTATTGCCAACATGCACTTATTGTAAAAGTGGTTGCAATTGCGACGAATAATGAAAAACAAATTCACTTTTTACCGTTCGAACATGACATATCGCTGTGTGGTGTTGCGCATGAGATGTCGGGCCATCGCGATTGCTAATATCCAGTCAGTGGCGCCACATCACTGTCATGTCTTGAAAATTTCATAGAAAGACCAATAATGTCAATAATGAGTTATCAACTATTAAAAAATAGCGTATTTTTCATTTACATTAATACAAATTTTATTATTAAAATTTATGACGTTTGGAAATGAGAAAAAACACATTAAACTAAACTCATTTGTTTTTAAGTAAAATATTTGAATTTGACATTCGAACATTTTCTTGTCTGTAATCACATCGATACTGTCGCAATATTTAAGAATGCAGGAATGGATTTTATACGAATGCGTTATGATAACATTCTTTGGTTTACTACAGTTGATTGAACCAGCGGACACACTATTCAGGAGTCGTAAGATGGTCATGGATTTCCTGGAAATTACAGATGAGGCTTTTGATTCAGATGTTGCGTGTTCCATCCATTAATGTATTTAGACAGCCTGTGGGAACTGTTCACTACATATTTATTACATTTCGATTTCTTAATCTACAAACCAGCTGATTCCACTTATGGCCGAAAAACTGATTTTGATGCCATTTTATGTAGCTTTAATTGTTCTCTTATAACGCATAAAATTTTAAAAAAATACATAAATCACCCCTAAACGCCAGCCAACTCCATGCGGTAATATAAACATTCACCAAAGTTTTTTGTTGCTCCTAAACATTAGAAATAAGTGGAGTTGGTTGTTTTGCTGGTTAAACCATTGGTTAAACCACTGATTTAAATTAAATGCTTACTACATAGTTAATTATATAATATTTTATCTAGTCGTGTTATTTTTTGCGTATTTGTGAATTGAATATTGAAATGGAAGACGTTGAATGGGTGGATAACAATCAATTTTAGTGCTACAATTTATACATTCTTTACTGGATCAGAAATGGTAATTTAGATAACATTTTTTTACAAAGATGATGGTGATTTATGGGTAAACACGGCACTGGTAAAACACAAACGTTTTACACATTAATCTCGTGATGTGTTGCAATACACATTACAACTACACGCGGTTTACATATGCAATACATCCATCAGCTTGGGTAATATTATTTACGATATTTTAGAAAGAAAAACATTTCAAAAAACAGATTACTTTTAACGTTATAACAGTAAGAATATCGCCTCGAGCCCTTCGAGAAATCATTCAAGGTAGTTTTTACTACGATTTCTTAAACTGAATCTCAAACATTGTACGTGATTTTTCCTCATGAAAACAGCCTATTATATTTTTATGTTTGGTTATTTTTCAGATTCACAAGGTGCTACAAGGTAGTGCTGCTCAAAGAGATGGTAGACTGTGCAAAGGGAACAAGGTTTTGTCGATCAACGGGCATACCATGAGAGGGGTCACACATGCCGAATCTGTTGCCATTTTGAAGGTAATTAATAATATATTATAATATTACGTTTGACTGTTTATACACTTTACGATAAATGTATAGATAATACGAGGTGCTGTCAAAATTCTTTGTCGCCAAACAATAATTATTCCTGATTAAGTTGTTCTGCTTTCTGGTACGTTGGATTGAATAAGCGACTTCACATGATAAGACTTTCCTGGTGGATCGGATTTGTTCTAATTATTTTTTAATATTCCATTTTTATTGGTAAATTATTTCATTTGACACAGTTAAAGCCAACGTTATTAATGAGATATACTCGTGTATACGTAGATTTTTTCGTATTTTAAAATATGTAATATCTTGATATGAAAGTCTATTATAATAAGATGGTATTGAGTGAATATTTGTATGATATTACAGTCGTAATTATTATTTTCCAGGATCCCCAGCCAGAAGTGACGTTAGTCATCCGCGGAAAGTGTCCAACGAAGGAAATAACAACAAATGAAGTGCCATCACCGGAAAAACAACCAAGTAAGCAGATAAACCAACTACAAATCAATTAATGTATTTCTTTCAATAACGAATACTTCAAAAATTCTGAGTAGCTCTTGTTTTCGAATTGGTTACAATTTAAAAAACTTTGTTTATATCGAGATATATTATGTTTAAATTTACACGTTATGGTATAGTACGTGTCGCATGTAAAGCGTGCATAAAAAATAAATCATTAAAACCCAAAACTTAGATTCCCAATGGGTTGAGTGATTGGCTCTTGTAAAAAATTATCTACTAATATAACTTTTGATAATGAAGCAATAAATTGACAATACGGAAATAATCTTGTGCCCAATACATAATTTTATAGTTGATTTTATTGTTGTATTAATAAATATTTTATTTCTTATAGATAACAAGAATAATTCTTCAGAGGTTATTTCTGTGGAATTGCATAAAGCTGATACTCCTGGAGGAGCCGGATTAGGAATTTCCTTGGAAGGAGGCGGGAATAAGCCACTGCTGATCAATAAATTGTTTACTGGTAAGCAATATAATAAATAAAGTATTGTTATTCAGATGCAATACCATAATTAAATAAATCGTTTTTATTAATATTTAATTTCCCCACAAATATAAATATGCCTTTAGGCTTACATAGAAACCACAAAATTTTATCAATGTAATTTGTCTTGCTTTATTTATTGCCACATATTGTTTTTATTGATGTTATGAAATAAAAAAAAATACTTTTGGTTTATAAAACAGATTTTGATTGATTGTTTTTTACAAAATTAACAACATAAGGTCATAATTTCATAATTAAATTATAATTCTTTAATGATTTGGAATCATAAAATTGACTTTGGATGTCTATTTTATGTAATTTATTGGCAGATTAACCTTTTGAGTACACTTAGAATTATGTAAAAATTTTTTCATAAAATTTGCTTGGTAACCATTTACTCACACTGGAGGTTTATGAGCCACATCTCAATACATCAATAAGAAAAAAACAGTGCATATATATTAACGTAGAAATTCTTATTGCACCCCGTAGAATAAAAATATATCAAGTAATCCTCTATTCCGCTGGACAGGAAAACATAGTTCATCCATTGTAGTGCAAGATATAATATAAGCCAAGCTGATGCATTCATTATCAACAATGTTATTATATCCTTGCATAATTTAATGAAATTATGCAAAATTAATAATCATAATGATGAATATTATCTTGAAACTATTATTCCAATCATTGATTCTAAAACAAGGAACATTTTCAGCTGTATTTGAATATAATATATTAAATCTTCCAATGCATTTTTCTAGGTGGTGCAGCAGCTCGGAGTGGTCGAATCGTTTCCGGAAGCGAACTCCTCGCTGCAGGTGATGCCAAGCTCTCAGGACTCACCCGGACAGAAGCCTGGGGACTTCTACGAGGACTTCCTGCTGGCCCAGTCACTCTTATTTTAAGACCTCCATAAAACTTATATTAAATCATTTACTGTAATGCCAGACAGACAAAACGCTAGTGGCCTAATATAGTAATATGTAAAAAATATATATTTAATTCTCGAGTTCTATGAGAACAGAATAGATTATAAGTTAAAATTTCTATTTATATTATATTTGAGAGTATATGAAATGTATATTCTCCTAAAAATAGATTCAATATTATCATATATTTGTGGTAACTTTATCATACCTATAATTTGATAGTGTATTCATTTATTAGGAATTCTGATGAGCAAGGACATACTAATCAAATATATCTATTCCTTTATTTTACATAGAACGTTAATTTTATACAATGTATTTAAATAAAAAATATTTTGAAAATTTTTATTTCATTACAATATTGAGCCGGGATGCAAGGTAAATATTTTATTACAAAATAATATTCTTATCAAAATTTATTTTATTTATCATCAAATTTTTAAATT
The DNA here is from genome assembly GCA_022683975.1 of Rhyacophila evoluta. Taxonomy (NCBI): domain Eukaryota; kingdom Metazoa; phylum Arthropoda; class Insecta; order Trichoptera; family Rhyacophilidae; genus Rhyacophila; species Rhyacophila evoluta. The sequence continues at coordinate 40,200 of JAGVSQ010000186.1, forward strand.
AAGCTAAAAATATGATGAAATTTTATGAAATTAAATTTACTTAAAACTCGGTATTCATTTACCAATCTAAATTTTGTTAAATTTCTTTTTTAGATTGTGTATTTTATACCGAATGATTTTGTGCCAATAAGTTAAAAAATATCAATCTTGCTTATAGACTGAATATGTGCCTTAAGATTTGACGGTGTCGGTTTAAAATAATTGTTATGTTTTTGGTTTCGCTTAACATCTTCATATTTGACATATTTAACCTTTGAATACATTCGGTTTGCATGTTTAATTGAAAAAAAATTATACGCATACTGGGTATTGCCTTTCTTAGCCACGATGACATATAACAAGAAAATATAATATATTGGCAAAATAATTGAAATAATATGATGAATTGCTATAAATTCTACCAATTGTATATAAAAAATAGTAGAAAATAATATTGTTTATAATTAATTACTTTCACTCAGGTTTTAAATATTCATCTAGTATTCTTAAGTAAAATATTATATATTATTTTACTGCGGTGAAATAAACTGTACCTATTTGCATTTTGATTCAATATTTAATTTATTGAATTATTATTTAATGCATAATTAAAATTATCCATAGACTTAATTTTAATTTCAATGTAAGATATTCATTTCACAATATACAATATCTACCAATTAATTATCTTGCCTTAAATTAAATAGTTACCTATAACTATTTATTACATTGCTTTTGCTTTTCAATGTTATATATTTTATTTTTAGCTCAAAATTATATGATGAAAATAAAGTCTTATTTATTATATTTATTGGATGTCTCTAAAGATAAGTTATTATGCCTTTCTTAATATGATATTTGTATAATTTCATATTTTTTTAAATATTAAGTAACATATTATCGATGGTGAATAAGAACTTTGAATGAATGGGAAATATATTTATATATATATATTTATTTGACACTTAAAGCTGTAGAGATCTTTTGCTTGGACATACCAATATCAATCAAACAATTTACTTAAAGTTGACACAATAATACTTTAAAAACTAAAAAACATTTTTATTTTACGGTGACCCCATTATTTTATAAAACCTATCATATTATAGGGTTTCAAAATTGTTAATTTGTATCGAAGACCTCAAAATTTTGTCATGGTGAACTGTGATGGGAAATTTAGAGGGTTACAGAGCATTAGAATGCAATAAGTATTCATATAATTTACTTAGTTTGGTTATCAATGAATCAGTCAAATCAGTCAAAACATTTTTATGTTATATAAATTACTAAGCAACTATGGGACATGCATTCATGACTTCTGGTGACTAATCATTCACATGCATGCGTGCTTGTAGTCTTGTCTGCCGAGGTTTTATATATACCTACTCATTTTTAACAATATATTATTACTAATCTCAGTTTTATTTTATAACTATTTTATTTATTCTGAAATTTTACCATTATCTGTTTGTGTATCTTATGTAATGTGATAAATTTAATATTAGTTATGCCATCCTTCTTTGTTTGTTTTCTGAAAGAGAAGTAAAACTATTCCATTGTCTTATGTGAACAATTAAAGACTTGGGAATGTGCAATCAAACATATTTTGCTCATCCAGGTAGCTTCCCTCAAAAAGTCGCTTTTTATTTTGTAATTGTTTTACGTTTGTATTTTAGTTTTTAAATGTCTCTGTTTTGCCCTTATGCGACTGCTGTTGTATTCTATGTTATTTTGTACTGTGTAATAACAATTTATTGTTAATAAATCAATAAAGATAACTTTATGTATCTGAAAAATGGTTATTTTATTCTAATAGTCAACATGTCACTCATTTATTTTATTACACCTTATATTTCTTAATTTCCAATATAAAGCATAATTTCAAAAGATCTTATATTATGATTATAATGATGGACACAAATATTAAGGAAAAAGAATTATCTGGAAATATAAAAAGGTGTTGAAGTTATTCTATGGGAGTAAAACGAAATGGTTAGTAAATTATTGGAGTACATGTAGGTAGAATCCTGTTATAACGAAACTTCATGGACCACCATTTTTATTTCGTTATACTGAATATAGGAAAAGTTTTATTACATATTGAATGAAAGTTTGTTCGAGTCAACAAAAAATAAACGTTACGCTGGAAATTTCGTTACTTTGGTATTCCTTATAAAAAGATTTGACCTGTATTGTAATTCAATTGATATAATATTATGTATATTTTCGATTATTGTTCAGTTATCACTCAATAGATGTCACTATACAGACATTGAAAAATAGATCAAAACGATATCGTACAAAGAATGAGTATTCAGTTTACATAGTGTGGCAAAACCAATTAGCAAGTTTATTTAATTTATACAATGATATAATATTGTGTACTCTTCGTATATTATACAAATATTTTATTCCTGCAATCTTTTAAGAAGAAATTAAATGTAAATGTAAGAAATAAAAATTCATAGATGGCAATGTTGTAATAAATGGTGTGGGAATAAAACTTCATTTTCTCCTCAACAGATGTCGTACCGTAAATTCGATAACCGCGAATATCATTCATTCGCGTAAAGTATTGAAAATTTCAACCCTATACATACCTACCGGGTTTCTTTAAAACATTGTGTCCGTACAATGCTTATTTTTTGTAAAATTTTACAGTATCTTCTTTCACGGCTAAATTAAGAAAACCTGCAGTTTGTACACAAAGTGTCGACATTATCATTGTCAACCTGCATCAATCAATCCACTGTTGGATGAAGACGTCTTTTAACTTACTCATATCGATGTGATATCTGTGCAACACGCTGTCATATAATTTCTCAAAAAGTACCTACATTTATAATTCAGCAATTTTTATTTCTATCATCTCACATTAAGTTTTCAGCGAAAAATATTACATCGCAAACCATTGTCTCACCTTCGCATATTATCGCGGTCCCGTTTTATAACTTGCTTCTTTTATCGAATTATATCAATTTTTGTTTTCGCACATTATGTCTAGCATGCCCCACGTCGGGCTGCGACGCACTCTTGAGTTTGTAAATACATACTGTCTTGACAATGATCCGTGTTTTATCTTAAAACTTTATTATACTAAATATACCTTTTATCTACGTCTATAAATATCGAGTTAATTATAATTGTATGCAATAAACATGCAGTCATTGTACTCAAATATTTTAATATTCAATACATTAATATATCGCTTATGATAGAACAATACCTTATATACCGCACAACACACAGTTTACGGAAGCTTTAAAAAAAATAGTCGGAACTATTGCATATAATGTAAAATACCGTATTCTTTATTAAATTTAATAATTCTTCAAAAGTGAAATAAAAAAATCTAATGCAATAATAGAGATCCTAGAGTTTTTTCACCTCATTTAAAATGAACGTCGTGTGGTATACGATGTATTGTTTTATAGCGAGCGATTTACTTGTTGATACAATATAAAAATATATTTTATAATAGCCCAATATCACTTGTTGCTATAAAATTGTTAATAAAGTTTATTATCAAAGCATTAACAGCGGGGACACGCATTTGAGATTTACTCTTTATATAATTGTTTATTTAACAAGCATCATGGTCATTTTATTACTATTTACTCAATCTTATTGTAATATCCACATATTATTACAGTGTAATATGTTATAGCACAATGTCGAAATGATCATAAAAAAGCAGAAATCTGTTGAAACCGCATGAAGATATTTAATATTATTTCTATTATATTTCGATTGTAAAGCAGTGCGTAGGATTTATCTGGAGGCGGATATGGTGAATAAAAGACATAAAAAAGTTTATTTCTCATGATAATAATAATATATTTTATTAACGCGCCAGATAAAATGAATAGTTCGTTTGAAAACACTGGCTGTGTTTTTGGTAAGCGGCTGTTTTTGTAAACATCTCTTCCAGTTTGAAGAGTAGTTAGTAGGCGACGTATGAATAACACTCCGATATATTTTCTCTCTTTGTATAGATATATAATTTATACTTAAATTATCGACTGTGAATCACACTTGAATCAAATAGATGCTAATTTATTAATGAAGTTTGTGTTTCAACCAGTGGTGTAGTCGGGCCAGGACGGTACTTTTTTTGAGATAGATTTTTTTCAACCAGGGCGCTGTTCTAACACTCATTTTGATATGCGCGTTACTATTCAGGCCAATTTAACAAATGGTTTGGTTTCCAATCCACATTTACATCAAATATCTTACAAGGGACGAATAATATTTCATGAATGCAACAAAATCTAATCTTTCATGCCGAATGTGAGAAAGAAGAAATATAAATATCTATGGATAATAAGTGAAAATAGTTCACTGATTTAGAATAGGAAATCAATATTACGTGTACAAAAATGGTTAAGAACACATCGATCGATAATTGATATACAAACTCGCATGTAGTAAACATGATTTTTTATTAGGAAAAATATGTAATTTTAACGTGCAAGAAAATATATTGAGTAACTTGTTTTTAAATATTTAAATCTATCAACATCGAAAAATGTTTTCTTTAATATGTCGAATAATAAGGGGAGGGGGAGGTTAAAATTGAGCACCGCCCAAGCACTTTTTTATTTTTGACTACACCACTGGTTTTAATATATTTGTACATAAACACAATACAAAGTAATATTTTTATTTATTATGCCAAAGGTGGTATTAATATTTGGTACACATTTAGCTGGGAATGTATAATTAATATATAATATGTAATTAATTTAATAGATTAATCATAAAAAAAATAATGATTTCATTCTGAGCAATGTACACAAACCCTTGCGTCGAATACTGGGAATGATAGAAGATTTGCCTTTGTGAAGAACTATTATAGTAGATTAGAGAATGATATACTCAGTTCTCTTGTACATTAAACATAATTCGGAGACTTAATTACTCACTGGAATACATGGTGCAGATGCCTCTAGAACACTGGTTCCCAAAGTCCCCAGGGGTCCGTAGCACAACAAGTTTGGGAATCACTGATCTAGAGAGTCTCAATCCTAATTTCAACCTTTTCGGTCCAGCGGGATTTCGATATCTTGGAAGTCAGTTGAATGTCAGATGTTTTTGGTGGAGTTACGGGATGCTGGCATGAGGATGCGACGAAGAATGCCAAAGAATCTTGTAAATATCATGTGGTGGCCACATACTCCATATAGATAGAAGATTCGGTGAAAGTAAGCTATGGTATAAAAATTAAAAACTATTGCTTCATTTTACATTATAAATGTAAGAAAATCGTATTTACATTATATTGTCTTCATATACCATTTATTATATAAACTGAACGTCTTGTTTTTTAGTTTACATTTATTTTTCTTAAGATGAAAATAATAAGAACAATAGCCTAGTGCTTAATATTATAAACGTTATTCATTGTAATTAAGCAAACAAAGAAATTTAAACGGATTAAAGATTAAATTATTTTGTTTATGACCTCGAAATTAGCCTAACCTCAAAATATGATGATTGTATATATGTCATCTAGATAAAAACAAAAGAGAAGTAAGTATAATATACAATTAATTTTTAATTCAGCATTACTGTAAAAAATAAATGACAATCAAATGTATGGAAGACTATAAATTAAAAAATATTTTTAAAATAAGAAAACAAAATTAAATCGATAGTGTTAAACGCAGGTCCCACGTAAATTGATTGCTTCAATGCTAAATAATGAATTATATTGTAAATATTTGGCAACCTCATACAGAGATTATTATTGCGCAATTTAATGATAAGCAGTGACGAAATTAATAATTTAAATATTAAAGATACATTAAATCAAAATCACAATAGAGGTATCCGTTTGATAAAATGTCGCTGACCATCTACGCAGAGTCAGCTAGCGCCCACAAGAACTAGATTAGCATTCCGATTTGGTTAATTTTTTTGATCGGTCTAATTTAAAAGAAGAAAAAAAACTGGCCACGCCACTTAGTTCAAATAACTTCAGATTTAATTTCCAAGATAACAATACGAAAAAGTTGCTCGGGGACCATGAACTTTATGTCTTCAGTGCAACAAAATAGCACACTGTCAAATTAGACCGCAAAAAATACTGACTGATGCCTGTAGTTTCTAATGATAGATAAAAAAAATACACAGGACTATAAATTAAAATTGGATAGACTGTTTATCTGATAGATATTATATATGTACTCCAGTTAGTTTTATGCAATCTTAAAATTGAAAGACTCACACTTACCTAATATAATCATTTGTGAAATCAATTAAAATTAAATATAAAAAATAAACTTTGGCGTCACTACAAACCGTACTTCCAATACACTTCCACTTTCTCTGAAGTATGCGTATTGTCATAATAAAAGTTGAAAAATCATTTAAAATCATTTTAAAAAGTTTATTTAAATCAATATTTGAATAAAAGTGAATACTGGTAAGTGGGAAAACAGATATTGGCAAGATTTGGTTAACTTTTTATAAAGTTTTTGACGCAATGCAACTAGTTTAAAAGTACGCACGACGCTGTACAGATATAATCAGAGAAATTTTGAAACTTCCAAATACCTCAGAGATGATTATCAACACGGTGATTAGGCCATTCCATATTAATCTAAGATAACATATTTTCACCTATGATTTTTAAAATATTCTTTTTGTTACTTACTACGTTAATTGCGTTGTATTAAAATGATTCACAGTCCGTGCATTATGGTTCCGCTCTGTAACCACATCTAGTTTTAGCAAGAATATAATCTTTCATAACAAAGGATTTCTTTTGTATTAATAATAAAAACACTTCAAAAAGTCTTCAGCGTTGTGAATTTACAAACCACATACATTTAGTATGATCTTATTTTTAAAGTAATTTTACTTAATTATCCGAGTTCAATAGAAAAATTCGTTCTACCGTAAAATCCTCGGAAGGACTGTGCGGAAAAATCATAAGGCGTAACATTTCATGCTAGAAAAGTAATGACGATTCCACTGAAAAAAATAAGGAATATACATCGAAATAGTGAATAATCAAAAACTTAAACCAATTCTTTTAATGGATACGGTGGCAAGACTTATAACATTTGTAAGTATTAGCATATAAGAGTGAAGAGGTGATATTGGTAATAATTTAGCGTTGTGCCAGTTAGGTGAGTTAAGAAAGTATTAAATTTGCTTGTTTATAAAAAACAGGTTATGCCGAAGAAATTAATACCTGAAATGGTCTGGGAAGCGAGAAAATATTGGTTAACACCAAGGATTCTTGAAGAAGCCAAGCTTGCATTTACATTTTCCATGTAGATAGCGAATATCAACAAGAAAAATAAGCATATGATCTGTGATAGTTTCGAAAGATAATTCAAGTAATATGAGTAAAAAATACAATGAACATTACAACACAGTATTAATAAAATAGTTACTTTAAACTATATCCTCATTGTATACATTTATTAATTCTAACCTCACCATAGAACGCATTTGATTTTTTTCCGTATTAATTAATATATTATAATTACTTATTTTACAGATTTAAGTTATTTTTTTATTAATATAAGATAGTCGTAGACTGTCTCCTTATTTTAATTGGGCTGGTTTTTTGGCTGGATTCGGACTAATTGATTCATTTTGACGGTAACCACATAAGAACAGTGATTATATATTGAAGATCCCAGTACGGATAAAAAAATAAGTTGAAGAAATCTATTGTATTTTTATCTGGATGAGGCATTTCAATTAATTTTACCTTCGTTGTTTACGCAGCGCGAGAGTGTATTTAAAAACAATTGTAACACGGAAAAAATAAACCTACATTTAATGATTTTTACCAACCAAATATTATATAACTAGTTATACTCTATTGGAGATGTTTCTCTCTCACCGCCGAACAAATCTGAGCCGCAAATATCTGATTTTACCAGGACCATTCGAGACTGGATGTCTCAATATAAACCACAAGATTGCAGACAAAGCAGACATATGCTTACTAGTAATGAAAACTCATAATTTAATAGACAAACAAGGAACAAACTGCACGGAAACATTACTTAGCAGTCCTCAACTATTAATTGAGGCGCACTCGACAAGAATATGCATACTCCCATTTTCACTGTGTATTTCTAAAGATACCGGAACTTATGCAAATAAGTTAAGTATGGTAAACTAATTGGTAATTAGAATTAATAATAAATGAATTATTATTGATTGTACAGTCGACCGTTGAAAACAAGCAAATCGCGTGGAGAAAACTCTGCTAAGAGTGATTGGATGAACTCGTTTTATAAGCAAGATAATATATCAAAGCGATTAATAATATATTGGTTGCATAACTAAATTTGTCAAGTTATATATTATATACATACACGTTTCGATATATAGTAATTATTAGGATGTTTGAAGATTGAATATAAACACTTTTAATTTATTTTTCAACACCTTCGTGCTCAAATTGGTAAGTGCGCGTGCTTTTGATTTGTTCAGCGTTGGTGATCTATATTGAAATTCAGAAGCTGAATAAAAATAAAATCAAATGCAAGATAGATGCAACTCAATAGAGTTTCGTTTATGTTCCTTAACACATGGCTTACGGGGCGCACAAATTTGTGCGTTTTAGAAACCGTATGTTGCGGAGGTGTGCACATTTTTGTGCTCGTCGGTAACATTCAACTTGTTTTATAAAAATCAC
>JAGVSQ010000187.1:5082-48786 GCA_022683975.1 Rhyacophila evoluta
TAAGCAACGATTTTACCTAAAATTACTGACGCATGACAAGGTTTTTCGCAGAACTCAATTAACATGAATCCCATTTGAATACAAAAATAACCTTACACCCCGGCTAAATTATTCAAGAGTGTGAAATTTGCTTATATTTCAAATTGTGCTTATGAAACATTTACTCGAATTTGTAAAAAATATATTAATGATTGACAATATGAGAAATTCATCTGGAAAAAAAGCAAATATAACAACAAACACAAGGAAAATTTTCGTCAGATTTTAAATAACGAAATGGCAGTTAACTGGATATTAGTACTCGTTAGCTTATTAACGCTTGGAAAATAATATATATCCATAATTTTCTTAATCTATCCATTGTAATAGGTAATATAAATGTCTTTTTTACAAATGGATGAAAGTTAATGTCTAATATATAGTATTATAGAATAGTGGAAAACAAGCACGTGAAGAAGATTCAAAGTCTAAACATGAGCAATGTTCCACAGACTATCAAAAACATATCCTATACTTTCTTCAATAAAGACTTTGAGATCCGTTTGTTCTCGCTAACATAATATATATTGGACTTTAGTAACTAAAACGTATAGTGGATAATTAATTGACGAAAACAAAATATATATTGTGTTACGATTAAAAATACTTGTGGAATGCTTTGTTTTATTAAAAAACAAATTGTTAAATATGATGGGTCGAAAGCTCGTTTCAGTATGAAATTGTATCAAAATGAATGCGCCGTGTTATTATTTTGTGGAAAAAATCTCGAAAAATATTAAACATCTACTTGTTGTGGGAAATTGGACGGCCTTCCGTTACTTTGACGATAAATCCGCAGTGATAAAGGATCCTCGAAACAATGAAAAATGAAAACAAAATTAATAAGCCACACCAGATGTCCTTTCAAAAAAGTATTTTATTTATAGGTTGTAGCGACATCTGTTTACGAGATTTATGAGCTGTTCACGTCAGATAAATCGTATGCTCCTCATATGAAGAACTATTATTAACCGATAAAAAACGAGGTTTTTTACTTTAGCAAAATACTAATATTTTATTTATTATTTTCATATTTTGAGAAACATATCATGCGAGCTGTTGCAATAATAATAAAACAGAATTGTTTTGAATTTCTTCTACGTTCATAAAAGCATAGCAATACACAAACTCATTGTTAATAATTAACAACTGCATTACGCTTTATGCGAATAATCGTGAGCGTGTGCGTGTTTTACTCTTTCACAAGTTTTTGATTGAGATTTTTTATTTAATATTTAAAATATAAATACAAAAATATTCTGAATAGAAGATGTTTAAATTCTAAATTATTTAAAACTAGTAAACTTCCATATGTGAAGTATGTGGCATATGGAAGTTTACCAGTTTTAAATAATTTAGAATTTAAAATCAATTACCATTAAGCACCATCAGTTAAACATATTAATTAGAAGGTGTTATTATAGTATTTTAAATAGGTTCCGTATTCAGTTTTAAATTAAAATTATTGTTAAAAAAAGTACACTTTCATTCCATTTGAAGCTTTTTATAGAAAAAGTGAATGACTCGTGTTTTTTTAGATGCATACATTCAACATAGTACCAAGCACGTGCCATATTAACATTTAACCTGCGGGCGACTTTTGGAAAATTTGCAAATTGCGTTAACTTTGCGAAAATAAACATATTTACTAAAGTACTTTGTTTATTGTACTAAAAATTCTATGTAGAACCAATTAATTAACATTTTAGTATCATACTAATGTCACAGATTATATAATTATCACTTAAAACTAAGATATTGATATGAGGAGTAACGATATTTATGAAGTATAGAGCGAGAAATTTTTCTGGTTTTTCATATGAAAATGTAGTAAGAGTATTTACCTACAGTTGGCTGTCAAAATATATAAAATATAAAGCACGGAACATTCCGAGCCTGGCAGATAACCGCTGGAGTACACAATCACGTAATATTACGGGTCCCGCAGGCCAAGTGTTAAATAATCACATGCGTATGGTTATCGTTTGATAATTAGTCATCAATTACATCGGACAGAATATTAGTTATTTGTTGCTACTGTGTAATCAAATTTAAGTTTACTCTAATGTCTGTTGTTCTTCGTAGAGTTCTTATGTAGAGCATATTGCAACCATATCACAATTCTAGGATCTGCTAAATATTTTGATTATCTTCCTAAGCCATAATAGTTTTCTTTAATATAAACGAATCCTCAATCTATAACGCTTGATTATCTTAATCAGAAGATTTTTTTTTGCGTAAGCTTGTTGAAGGCAGATAACAAATTGGTTTCAGTGATGAATTTTAAATCTCAAATCGAAAACATCACTAAGATAAAAATGTTTTTAGTTTTTACAAAATGTAAGATTGGCACATCTAAGAGTGTGAAAATGTCTACTCGAGAAATGAAATGTATATATCTCTACAACGTCGAGACATCTCGTGACAAATTTTTCACAAGAATTGGTTGTCAAATAATTTCTCAACGCAATTGAGATCTTATTCTACATTTTTATATTTTTTAAATCTAGCAGCAATAGAAATCTAATCTAATCTAACCAAACCTAACCCGCAATCCCCAGTTCTAAAGCACGAATGCTAATTTCTCACTAGTAAGAAGACGGTTATAGGTAAAGCGTTAATACATACACATAAAAAAATATATCGAAGATGTATTCATTCCTTATTTTTTTATGATAAGTAAATTTTCGTGTGGGTTTGTAGAGTAAAGAATAAATCTTGATATATAATGATTATTAATAACTTCCATCGATCAAAATTATCATGGACGTATATAAGATACATTTTCGTAATAATGTTCCACAATTTAAAGTATAATTTACAGTTAGAAACTGAAATAAAAATTTAAATAGTTTGTTCACTCTATATTATTAAAAAAGGCATTCGATAAAAAATCTCATCAACCACGACAAAAATTTGGCAGTAAAAATGTTTTCACAAAATATTTCGATTAAACGGGGTTTGGGATAAAAAATGATGATATTGAATGTTGTATGAATACAAAGAAAAAAACATGAATATATTATTACGTATAAAAGAGTGGATTTGAAAAATAATCAAAAGGTAGAATTCCAATCTTTCATTATAACTAAAATGAATACTCTCTTATATACAAAATATTGCTTAGAGTTTTTGAAAACTCGTTTTATAAAAAGATTCAGTATATTCGATCAAAGATAAATCGGTTTTTTTCAAGTATATAATTATATTATTTACAACCAATAACAGCAAAAACATTACACAGAATATACATCTTTTAACCAAAAATAGTAAACCTTAATAACATTTGAAAAAAATTGATTTAAATTTCATTACGTAAAAGCTTAAAAAAGGTGATCAGTCAGCTTAGAAAAAAAGTTCTGCTCTTAATGACCATTTATTATAATTACAGCATACGCAATTAAAATGTTCAAAATGTTGAAAAAAGATAGTATAATAAGGCCTAGATCCGGTGACACGATCCTCGGAAGGCTTTGAAAGGGCAAAGCCTCCTTCCGTCAATGATTTATCCAATACACAAGGTCACAATTAAGGCGTCTTGCCACCCAAACCCTTTTCTAGTGACCCCCGTGCACCCTGACAGGCAATTTATTTAGACCTTCCCTAATTAACTTAACTTATTTTTACTGTACACAGAATTCTACGAATTGTGGAGAAGTTTATCGAATTAATGTAATTAATACTACAGTTGTCGATTCTTAGCAGAGATTCATTATAAATAAGATCTCGATTACTCATCAATGTATCATGAAAGATCAATGTACTTATAGTAAAAGTTTCATAGTATTTCTGAAAATATTCAGTAATTCATTAATAATCATGTACCACATTTTTGAAAATAAGTATTTTTAATTCACAAAGCTTTAAGCACATCCAGTTGTAAATCATTATGAAATTACCATAATGAAAAAGAATTGTTTATCTTTCAACTTTATTTACAAAATCAATTTATAGTAAATTTGGGTACGTTCAGGGTTACGCTTAGTAACAAGCTCGGCCTATTGACTTCAATTATTGGAAATATATAAAAAAAAATATGCAAAAAGATCACTTTATCGTATTTTTGTTTCACTATATCCGCTCTAAAAGTGATGTAATACTCAGTGATATAAAAAAGGATCCACATAAAAATACAGTGTATGAAACTTCGCGTTTTCAAGATTAAAGATCATTTATTGATCAAATGACCCGATGAGCATCGAGTCCTGTTTTTTTAGATTTCAATAAATAAAGCAGCTGTGAGAATCGACAAGCAACGATATCATGGCCCGCGCATTGATCTCTCGGCTATCAAGGACACAAATAATTAGATAATCTTTAATCGTTATTTTTACGTAAAAACATTTCAGAATACGATTACGTTCTCTATATAAATTCAATATTGGTTTCTATTTATAAATATTTCTATCATAAATGATCTACTTGTATCATTTGACACAATATATATTTAAGTAAAATTGATATTATACGATATTTATTACTTTGCTGTGTTAAAAAATAGTGACAGACAAATAAACAAGATACCATTATTAAAAATGAGTGTGCAGAAATCTGTATAAGATGTGTCATTGTGGTTTGAAAATTTTACCTAGGTGAAATTTGATAGTTTTTCTTTCGTCTTGTTAAGTAACTAAATATTCTATGTGACACTGAAAAATAAATTCAAGATGGCAGTTTCAAAATAATTTATAAAAGAAAAAAAAAAGTGACAGCGAAAATTTTCATTGTTTATATAAGGTAATGCTTTGAAACTATTTGAAGGGAAGATATAACAACCATTAAAACTCCATATTCCACAAAGTGAAAATGTCTTTAGTGAACATTCCTTTGTTGACAAACTCATCACTCAGTATACGTGTGGATAAATTTCATATCACAAATTTCTCGAAGCTCATTCTACGTAGAAATTATTTTAACACAATATGCGGATAGGTTAATGGTTTATCGTTATTTGCTTCTATATAATACTATTGAAGTTATATTCATCCGATAATTAATTGTTGGTGAAATTTTAATTGCGAAACCTTAGAGAATGATTAATTTATGGTAAAATTTATGGACTTTGTGGATTTATATGTTAAATGATAAATTAATATAGTTAATGCACTAAATATTTTATTTTTTGTTCATCATGTAGTTTCTGTGTAAGTGGAGCATATGAATCTTAACAATTTGAAGAAGTTCACTTCATAAATAGAGTGTATAATTTCTACGATATTAAAATTATTTCGACACTTTTTTTCACAATACTTGTTAAATTTCTTAATTCAATCGGAGTCCAGTTTTGCTTATTTCGATTTTAAAATCTAGAAGCTGTCGGATACAAACTTTCAACCCCTGGCTCCGAAGCGAGCGCACTTACTTTCAAATGATATAGCTACATATTTTTGAAAATTTCAATATTTTTTTTTAAATTCTTCATAAAATTCTAAATTATTTAAAACTGGTAAACTTCCATATGTGAGATAACTGTTAGCGACCCGGGTTTCGCCTTTCGGTATGTTCAGGCTACATTATATGTGGGCAGTGAGCGAACACATAACATACTATGATAACATGTTCGCTCACTGCGCACATAAAATGTAGCCTGAAGAAGCCGAAAGGCGAAACCAGGGTCACTAACGGTGATCTCACATATGGAAGTTTACCATTTTAAAATAATTTTGAATTTAAAATCGATTTTCATCAGTCGAAAATATTAATTGTTCATGAAGTTTAAGCATTTTTTTAAAACTGACACAAGGATTATACTGGTATTATAACTTATACAACCGGATAGTTTCAAATACATTCAATATTCTCAAATTTATGTTAGCATTTAAAACATACCAAACTTACCATAGTAATCTCTATTTTGGTAAGAGCAAATTTATATAAGTGAATAAATAAAAAAAAAATAACACAATTTTCGTATATGTGATGGCCCAATGAAAGATTCCGCTATTCATATCATACGTTATATTCATGTCAATAAAACAAATATAGAATAATTGTTTATTTCATTACGAGAAAAGCTAGTACGCTTTTCCGGGAAATATAATATTTTCCGCGTACAGCATTACTACTGTCAATAAAACTTTATTAAAATTTTTCAAAGCAGACGTGTTGAATGACAACATTATGTGAAAATAATGTCTTTTCCTACAATTCAATACCAATAATTTGCATTTTGTCGGCAGTTTAAAAAATGTATATCCGTAAATATAATTTAAGCATTATTTTCATTATAATAGTGTTATCATATCTTTACTCTGATTTTATTTATCTCGTCTTCATAGCTTTCGTTATTTTTACAATAATAAAAAAAATATTAACAATGAATACTAAATAATATATTTCAGCCTAATCCTTACAGCTGGTTTTAATCAGTCATATTCCGAAGCTCTGATTTCAACAGTCAATCTATTTTATTAGACGTGAATATCGTGTGAGTAAATGTAAGTTAAACAAGACTTGGTTTCCACGCGTTCAAGTGGGCTAAACCTTAAAATAAATATACATTTATGTGGTCAAACAATAATGTAAAGACACACATTATAGAATCCGATTATAAACGAAATGGAATGGTTCTTACCAATTCTAAGTCGCTGTAATTGTAAAAAATACGATTTCTACCTGTAATAAAAACTTGGCTTAAGTATTTTCTCTTATCTTTAATACAACTAGTTTCTTTCTGTAGATATTACTTACTTACCCTTGTAAGATTCTTTTTCCTACAACAAAAACTTATACGAACTAAGTAAGTGGTGTATCTTTCTATTCTATTAAATACACAAGTCCCCAGAGAAATAACTTTAGTTAAAACAATACATTCGTGTACAAGCGTAAATCAGCAAGTATTAAGTTACAAACAAATTATCATAGCATTTCATGATGGGTAGTAAATTGATAATATGATTTAAATTAAACTAGTAAGATTATTTTAAAACACATTGTATATGTAAACTTAATCAATCGCCAATATCGGCATGATGTCATGTATTATTATACAGTTTCTCTTTTGTCCGCCAAAAATTTCATATCCATAACAGGATGTATATTGTGGCATGACGAAAGAAAGGCATATGAGTAGTAGAGTATGCATTAGTACTATTCTAACTAAGTATGCACTGGTAATGTTTGATCCAGTTGACGAGAGAGTTACTCGTTAGTTAGAAAAATTATTTTTCGAAGATATCAAGTTGTATTGACTGACCGGTACCACAAATGGTCGAACCGATTTGACAAACTTTTACTGTAATCAATTATTATTTTTTGTCAATATTAAGAACTTTTTTTCACATTTCAATGTTTTTATCAATACATCTGTAAATGCCTACCAGTAGCCGAATGCTAAACGCACGTGCTTTGATGTCAAAGGTTCTTTAGGCTCAAATATCTCAGCTATGTAAATACTTAAAACAATTAATGCTCGAATCCACTCAATAGTCGATAGTCTAGAAAGAATATTTTCTTAATATCTCTTCACTTTTTGGAATAACATATACTTTTTTACTGTGATTTAAATATTACAGTTACAAAATTTGTTACTATATATTTATAAACAGCTTCAAAATGCTGAAAGACCAATTTAGATGTGTGTTTAAAATATTGTTTAACTAATCAAAGTACTAAGCTTTTTAAAAGTATATTATCTGCAGTTTTCAAATTTTATTCAAAAACATTTGTGTTAATAACAGCAGATAAAAAATACATTAAAAGGAGGCAAATAAATGCCATGTTTTTACTTTCATCACATAGCAATACCATTAAATCATCAAAGATGCGTGTTTGTCACGGACGTTTTGAAGGTTTTGTCAGCTTCACAAGAAACTTTCTCTTGCCGGGAAAGCTTTCATTTAAATTCCCAAGTGCGAAAGCTCCCTTTGAGGCTTTTCACAGACAACAAACGATTTTGTCTCGAACAGATTTTGTGACGATGATAAATTATGGTTCATATAAACGTCGTCTCTGTCTCGTAGCTATAACCAATGGACTTTGTCATATGGACAGTTTGAAAACAAAAATCTTTCGTTTGACCCTACGGCTGAGTGATCGCCGGACAAATTGTCTGCAGAAAATTTAAATTCAATAAAAAGTACTATCAAGCCATACACTGTGCAAAATATTAACTGCTTTGAGTTTGCGAGCATATAATTAATAAAACTTTTGGTTTTGTATTTTGATATACGATTTCTTAAAAAAAGAATTCATTCCTTGAGCTTGCGCGTATTTTTATAGCACAATGTTTAATAGAAATTGCATACAAAATAGTTGTATAATTATGAAAGTTTGCAATTAACGTTAATGCATGGCTTTACTATTTTTAAGTTAATCTGTAAATAACTCACTGTCAAGAAAAATAAGATAAATTTAAAGGCTAATTATAAAAAAAAAACTATAAAATTTGTTTGTTTTCAAGAAACAAATGAATTCAAATATGTGTTTTAAAAAAAAAGCTCTATGAATTTCTCTTTCTACATACACTGTATATCTTTAATTTACTTTTTCTTGTAAATTTTATAATGCTATCTAAAGTAAAATGACTATCCAATATACTAAGTTCAGCAATAAATCAATTAACTTGCAAGCGGTCGTTTATTTGTTTATATGTTTGTTATTCAAATTTACGGTTATATTTAAAATAATCAATTTTTAATTTATTATAAAATTGATATTAAAAATAAAAATACTAATAGAATGTATTTAATAGATTTAATTTTTTCCGTAATATGTATTATGCAATATAATATAAACAATAAACACTTTAAATTCAATTTATTCATTAAAGAATTTAAGAAAGTAAGGCTACCAGAGTTGCATAGTATATTTAAAATACTTTGAAAACAAGTAGTTTACTAGTCTCCTCGGTAGCGTAGTTGGTAGCGTGCGCGCCTACCAATTCAAAGAATGCGGGTTCGATTTCCCATCTGTCGGGTTTTCAAAATCCAAAAATACAGGACTGGATACTCATTGAATTAAGCACTTATCTGACAAACAATACTCGTGAAAAATAATCTGTCAACATGTCTTCACATTGCGAAAATTCATGTACTCCACTTTCAGATTTCACATTGTTTAGATCCATATGCTCCACTTTGGGAGTGAATATGGTATAAGGAAAATAATTTTACTTTTTATTATAGTTGAAGTTCGGTATTTTTTGGTTCATGTCGGCTTAAAATATTTAGTTTTTCCGCCAGACTGTAGGGTTCACTTTCGCGCATTACAATTTTAGGATCACGTTTTATACCTAGAACTTTGTTTTTACACAGAATTTCGGACTTGAAAAATACGACTCATTGTGAAATAACAAAATTCACCAGCATACATAAGCGCGTCAGTGTGTATTACAAAAATATTTCTTTACGAAAACAACCCGACAACAAATCTGAACTTTAAAAAAACCACACGCATTTCTTTCGACGAAGATCGTAAATAATAAATAATAAAAAGACCGACCAGCGTCTAGAAAAATATTGGATTTGAAAACAAAGGGCAGAGTTGAAAAAAAGCACACACAACGACTCAGAGCACACGTGATCTTACAACGGAAGGATTGTTTGTATAAAAACGATTAACGCCGCATGGGACTGCTAAAAAATTATATACATTTTGTTTTATCTCAATATTTTATATCATTTTTGGTTTATACTGTATATAATATGGTTTTTAAGTCTACAGTGTACTGTATTAATATTATAAAGCTTTGTTATTTATCGCTTCCGAGTTTAAGGATTTCTCGTTATATTGTCTTTTTGGAGCTTTAGAATTGTCTCTCGTTCAGGTTGTTTGAGAGGTAGCTTAATTTTGATAAATAAAAATAATACTTCATTATGAGAATCTCAAAATTATCACCAGCTTTTATAATAGTTATCTCATCAATATTAATCAGTAATTTTCAAAATTATCTCAGATTATTTATTCAGTGATTTACCAAGTTTGACTCTCTTGTAGCCGAGAGGTTAGCGTGCGCGTTTTGGATTCGGGGATTCCGAGCTCGATTACTACATCTGCTGGATTTAAAAAAACAAAAAAGCAAGACTGAATGTCTATTAGATTAAGTAATTCTTTGACAATCAATCTTCGTAATAATTCTTGATAATATTTCAAAATATGTTTTCATATTTTGGAGATTCATTATACTCCACTTTAAGAGCGCACAGATGTATAGATTTACTCTATTTTTGGAACGAGCATGGTAAAATATAGTATTAAAAATATATAATGTTATCTATTTGTATATTTTAAATCAGAGATGGCAAATAAGTGCCAGGCTAAAAATTTTAATTTATAATATATTTTTTCTAAGCCTTAAAATTTTTTCGAGATGTGGCGTTACTATTTTCAATAGGTACCACTTCTTACATAACATTAAATAAATGCTTTTACAACTATGTGTAAATATTTAACATTGCTTATTTAGCTGATTCTATTATTATATCGCCTAAGTATATACAGGTATGAAAAAAAACTGCATGTATTATATCTTATAATCAATTACATTGATCAAATTATATTTAACAGCTCTGCTCTAAAATATAAATTACAGTCATAAAAAAAATTGCAAACAAAACAATCATCGCTCAAACAAATTATCTTTCAAAACTATAGCACAAATTAATACTTTTGTCGATTATAAAAAAAATGTGGTTTCACCAAATAAACGCGAACTCAGCTATTCATTTATAACTCTAAATACTTAGATTAATATTCTTAGACATTTATTCAATTTGAACTACTAAAAATCGTGTTATAATAAAGAAATAGTTTATCAAATCATTAATAAGTATCGATAAAGCATAATTTGCATATTCAATATTTTGTTAACTACAGTATACTAAATGTTCTTCTTATTAAATTCCATATCTATAAATCATCGTAACACTGACATATAACATAGATCCTTAAGGTGGATGACCATCGAAAAGCTAAGGGTAAGGTGAGAGACCCTTGATCTTAATGGTTGAATAGTATGAATGATTTTTCAATTTAAAGGTCACTCCTGAAAACTATTGTTTACCCTACACTGTAGTAATATAATTGCAAAGATATACTATATCTACTGGGAGAACTCGTGGATTAAAAATTCTACAGTTTTTAATTAAACATTTGGAAATATCTGTGACATCAAAAATATTTATAATCAATTTTGTTCATTATTCCTTTCACTCGAAAGGATAAATATTTTATATTATTCAAAATATAGTGAATAATCTATAGATTTTATATAGTATCTTAACTTAACGGTAGGCCATTTTATTTTATAAAAGCATTATAATGAAAGGTTCTTGAATTCTATTTTTATAAATTATTTATTATCTTTGAGGCTTTCTGCGTTAGGCCGGGGTATTCCCAAAAGGACACGTCCAGAATTTACGAGCGCTCTGAGGCGTTTGAAATTGTTCTGATAATAATTTTGAGTAACGAATAACTGTATTTCAGCACTAAAATTATTGATGTCATAAAATCTTAAGTGTTCAGGACAGCAAAAATATTGTATTCCAATATATTTAAGAGCTCTGAAAACAATAACGTTCGTCTTTACGTTTTGTCAATAATAAGTTAGATATGCCTAGCTGACAATTCTTCATTTGAGAGTTAGATTAAATATTAAGGAAACAATGCTATAGCATGTATTAAACTAAAGTTTGTAACAAAACTGGCAGTTACTAAGTAAACCAATCAGCGCGCTCTATTTTGCCGGTTTTATTTATTTACCACACACAAGAAATATTAGGGAGAAGTAAGCCTAGACGTTTTCAGTGTTGCACAAAACAACGTCAATTTTGCGTAGTGAAAAACAGAGGTGGAAGTTTTCATACTTAAAATCGATGCCAATATGCCTCTGTGGCTATCCAGAATAGGATGCTAATCACATTACGTGGGAATTTCGAAGAATGTATGCGGAGCGGGAAGGGTTACTCAAGTCGGTCCAGCTAGCTGTTGGACCCATCGGTGAATTTCATTGCTTTTAAAAAAATATTGCGTCATACGGCGACCGTGAGTATTTTTTAACATTTTTTGACCAAACAAGTCTCTATTTTGTTTTTCAATTAGTATGCTAATTAAATATCCAAGCCATTACCTTTTGTCACAGATATACGTGATTCAAAAAATTCATGAATTAATTAAACTTAATATTAATAGTCAATTATTTAAGAGTCTCATACGTCATACGGCGAGCGTGATGATCTCTTCACATACATTGGTTGACCAAATAAGTCTTTTTTTTTCCAATTTATTTTTCATTTTATTTCTTTTAACTTCAGCACACGTAAATACGTGACAACCTAAGTTTTGGGTCATTTACATCTTCTTCCGGGACAATCCCGTCAAATAAAGTAAATTGCTTCTCGATATCAGATCTCCGGGATACGCCTAATTAAGACCAGGTGTAAGAACAGGGTGGTTGGATAGTGGACATATTAGGTAATAGAAATCAATATAATATGTTTAAAAAGATTCCACTAATGTTTGAAGTGACCAAACGATCTAAATTATATCTAAAGTAAAATAAATCGCAATAGGCATTTAAAATGGAAAAAAAATCGTTTTTCGAATTTTGCACATTCGTCGAATATCTTATGGTTTCTAATTTTTTTTTAGGTCTCGCGTTAAATAAAATTATCAATTATAGCGCCCCCACGTGGTTCGTAGGCTAGGAGCATTTGTATTGAGTTCGATACTTTTGCCGCCCCTTACAAGATGCCGCTTGAAGCGACCGCATCTTTGCCCCACGCCACGGCCTTGTAAATAATACGTTTCTTTTGATTTGCCGACATTAAAAATTATAAAAACTGCAGCCTTTGTTTTCAAGGCTCCCATTTGGTCACATCGGTGACCGAGATTGTGAGTGCGAGAGTTAGTGATTTCCTCCGCAATAAAACCACAAACTGAATTCATAACTGTAGAAACAATGGAAAAACTCCTAATACTCCATGGTCTCTAATTTTAAGGCAAATTTGTTATTAAGGGCCAAAATAATTAATCGTATCCATTGTTTATTATTTATTCAACGATATTAATAATTGCTTTATTCGTATGATTGCATCGTGGTTTTTCGAAACAAATTGGTACCAATTTTATATCGCATGGGGATACTTGAATTCATTTTTTATTGAAATTCACGTAAAAATATGTCCAAAAAAAATTTGAATGCAAATTTACTGAAAACAAAAATCACTAGGCCAAAAATATTAAATAATAAAGAGTTGGTCTTTATTTAATAGGTAGACATATCAGGCTGCTCTCTATAATGTTAAAACTTATTTTGACAGATTTTTATATTATAAGGATCCATGTTATCAATAATTTGCTTGATTCATTGGGTTATAGTTTTGCATTTAAGATATTTTTTCAAATCCTTTTACAGCTGTAAGAATTAATTTTGTGGTCTACGTATATTGCCATTTAAGATAGTATCAACCTAAGTATATAAATTAGTTTGAATATGAAGTCGAAAAAAAAGTGTTTTTAAATCGGTGTATTGGGACATATTGGTCTGTTGTTACAATGCTATTAAATTCCAACATAAAGTATTTATTATATTTTAACAGGCAGTATTTTTTTTTTTAATTTCAAACAAGACTTTTTTAATTAAACTTTTTAGTATGTTATAAAATTTTAATTACTTTTAAAATGTGCCACAAACCCAATAACTTTAAGTATAAAACTATTATTTAAGACCAGCTATACACAATATACGGCCCGTCAAGTTTTTGTAGACATCCTAAAATCTTTACATGAAGCACCATCAGTCAAAAATGTTAATTAAAAATATATCCTATTGATATTCATACAATTTCCGTTACAATCAAAAATTAGTGCCATTAACAAAATAGCTTTAATTTTAAAGAAACACTTAAATTTTCATTTGTTTATCATTTAAGGTTTATTTTTTAGATTACTATACTACGACGTATAATGTATTGTAGCTTATAATAAAGCAATACCTCGTATACCACTCAGTAAAAGTACACGAAATGAAAATAACTTTGGTCTATTGTAGTCAATATTCCTGAATCAATTCCGTATTTTTTTTTAATGTCAACATTGAAAAATATTGATAGATAGACATTTGATATATTGATAGTGATCGAAGAAAATTTTGTGTTTTCTGTGAAATATGCGTCATGTGGTTGTACGAGGTATTTATTACTTTGTCATGAGCATAATGTTGCGACCTGCGTATTGTACCATACACGTATACGGCACGAGGTTGAAAGAAAAGGTTGATATAGCTGGTTTAGACCAAAGTTATCAACAGGGAAAGAAAACTTTGACAACAGTTATCGTTATAATGTTGATACGAGTTGATTTGGATTTGTAATTAAGCTATGACGAAGGTTTAATGCCAAAGCATGTATATTAATGTCTTAGATATTATTCATTAATTTTCTATGGTGCGTACAAAAACAAGCTTAAACTATTCAAGAGATATCTCTTTACAATTCACAGAGATTTGCGTAAGATTAATGTCGACTATATCAATTTGCATAAACCGTATTTCATTCGAAGCCTTAATCTATGGCTTTCCCTGAAAGTGAAAGTTTGGTTTGACAACAGCACTTAATGGATTTTAATAATTACCGAAATTTAAATAATATCCAAACTTATATCATCATCTATCCCAATTACAATGATTCATATATGTATATATATTTTAACAAGTAATTTTTTCTGCAAGCAGGGATCTCTTAAAGCAAAATCCTTCAACTGGTAGAGGTAATTGTATCACATAAATAGTCTCAATGATTGAGATGAAATTAGACGTGCCTGTAAATCACTTGATACTAAAGTTGTTGGTACAGTTACAGATATTTGCATTAAAATCTACACGTTTTAAAGTTGTATTTAAATGAATGGTATTGATCCTTTATGGGTTTATCAATTAGCCAATAACTAGTGTGGTATTAATCTTTATACTGTAGTGATCATATAGAATTACATACGTATAAATAATGACAAATATATTTGACTCTTCGTGAAATATCAGTTTAAATTTGTATTATTTTATATTTGCTCTCTAAGTATATCATTTGTGCAGTATATGTATCTTCTCAATATCCTATGGCTACTCAGTACTCTTGTATTTTTATATTTCATTCTAGTATCGTGCAGTTTTGACGAATACATTTTGTATTTGGTTTCATTCGAAATCACCAAAATCCGGTTGACTGAAATAGTAGGCTGATCACGTGAAAAATTTCTTCAAGCATTTGCAACAAGTAGCCTATCCAGGTTCATATCTTAGTGACAAACATGAAATATGAAGGTGTCAAAGATAAATGTCATCAATGGTTATACTTTTTGCACAATAAAGCAATGAGCATTTATTCTTCAACATAAAATTAATGAACAGCTAATTAACAATACGAATTGTTTAATTTCTTTAGACATTCAAAAAGAACATTAAAACTTGTAACCATAACATCTCCACTTCTTATAAATACAGAAAAATATGTGTACAAATAATATCATTGTTCTGGATTCAAAGTTATTGTTGACATTTAAACTAACATAGTTAGGCCTCTGATTATTATATTCGATACCAAATAAAGTACGCCCGTAATATGTGATTTCTGTATATATACGTAGCGATTCTAAAATGAAGCTAGTAAAGAGCTTTATATGAACTATATAAGTTATATTTAATAACAATAAAATGATATCATACATTAAGACTTACAGAATTGTTGAACCGCAAACCCTTCATCATTTTTTACCTTATTTTAGAAAGAAAACATGAAATATGAGATGAAAATGCCAGAAACCGCCGAACGTTATGTTTTCTTTTAACGATATTAAATTGACTCATAGGATAACAAATCGTTTCTATTTATATACTGTACTTGAAATATATTTAAAGGGTTTTTATTTGTATTCACTTTATTATTTTTGTGGTAAAAGTAAATTTAGTGTTAGTTTTAATTATTATAATAAGTATTTATGCAAATGTTTTATTTATCTACAAAGAATAAACCACACGTCAATATCATTAGCTTGATGTATTAGTCTACTTCTGGACGATATTCATGTGAATTGCGGTTTTATGTGCTTTGACAGACTATTTCATTGATCCGGTGGTTACTGGGTCTGCTTTTTCGTACCTACGTTATAGTTTGAATAATTTATGTTACAAGTTTTATGAAAAAAAAAACTAAAGCAAGTTTTTAATGAAATGTCTATGACATTATTAGTAATAAAACACATAATTATGGTTTTAGTATGTTTCCCTGGTAGCGTAGAAGTTAGCGTGTGCGCCTCGTGATGCGAGAAACGTGGGCTCGATTACCACATCTGATGGATTTTTAAAAGTCAGAAAATGCAGGACTGGATCCATAATGATGTGAACAACTATCTAATAGCCAATTATCTAGAAAAATAACCTATCAAGATTTATCTTCACGTTACATAGATGCATGTTCTTCACTTTCAGAACAGACATCTTCATGCTGTTTAGATTCATATGCTTCACGCTCGGAGCGGATATACTAAAAAAATGATAAATGTCACACAATTAAAATTTTACATTCCATTCTAGACCTAAAGTTTCTTTTATTATAGAGATTTTGTTATTATAGAGATTTTGTTATACAGTTTACATCCGTAAATGTTATGAGAAAGATCTTTATTATTTTCCTTACAAAGTTTAAAATGTTATGCAAATTTTATTATTTTTCATAAATTTCACTTACATTGATATTTTATCACAAAATATTATAAATAAATCAATTCATTTCTAATCGTTCACGATTGATTACCAAGACGATAAATTGCTTTGTAAAAATATTGACAGACAATTATTGATGTTGAATATTCACCGCCCTGTAATTTCTAATAAAATGACAGCTTATTATATATTTTCTCACGATGTTTATAAATGTTTCTTTCAAGAAGTGACTTATTTATAATTCAGAAGTAAACAGCCTGCAGTCATACTCAAATACTAAACAAACACAACATTATTTATAATTGGCTAATTTAACAGATTTCGTAGAATTTTTTAATTAAGTGGTTAAATTATAGGAATCTACACATTTATTTATAGCTACAAGTTTAAATACACACTCACGTACATAATATACACGGATAGATAACTGATGAATTACGGTGTAAAGTATTGTTAGTCAATGAGTTGGTGGATAAATTTTCCTTCTTTTTTATATACCATATTTGGTCCCTATATGGAGTATATGGATCTATACAGTGTGAAGATATCCACTCCTAAAGAGGAGTACATGGATCTCCGCAATTCAAAGACGTCTTGGCAGATTATTTTTCACGAGAGTTGTTTGTCAGACAATTACTTAATCCAATAGACATCCAGTCCTGCATTTTTCGGATTAAAAATCCAACAGATAGAGATTCAAACCCGCATTTCCCGGACCACTAGGCGCATACGTTACTAACTACGCTACGGGGGAGACAATTTTATTATGATACTATGTATCATTACACTATTGACAAAATATGTACATACTAACTAAAAAAAATGTGTTCAATTTGGCTCAAACGATATATACTGATAATCTTGCGATAAAACATTCCGAATAATTCTGTTCAATTCATTTATTGTATACAGCTATTTAACTTTAATCTTACAAGTTTCACATGCTTATACTGTAGAATTAAAAATGTTTTATTTAAAAAGCAACACAATAGTAAATAACATGAAAACATAACAATCATTGTTCTAATGAAATATAGAATATATTTGGCATAAATTATCCCAGTTGTTGATAAATTAACATATATCTAAGCTTGATCTACTTGGGTGGACGTATACGAATCAAACTCGCATTTAGTCTAACTGTCAAACATGCATCAATATTCGGTAACCAAGGAAACAAATATTATAATATAATACAAATGTTTCCTTCTATAATTTCAACTACAGCTGATGATGGTTGTGATATTTAATATATTCATGGCGACACATTAGTTGTTATGGTTTCGTTAGAAAGTGGTCACTTAATATTTTCCAGTCGTTTGTTCTAGTAATAAAATGAGTGACCGTCCGTCCCACTTCAAAATTGTCTACGGGAGACGCGTAATTAATAAAATACAGTCGACTTACGTGATACGAATTTGAATACTTCCGAAAATATTCGTCTTTTCTTCTTTGGTTACCCATTAATGTCATTGTAACATGAAATTATTTTCAGACCTTCTGAAAGGTCGATCTTGTAAGTATTATACTAAGTCGTTAGTGTGCCTACGTTTTAAGAACATCCGAAAAAATCTTTTTTTATCATCACATAAATCTTTTGATAACTACTATAAAACCAAAGTAAAATCTACCTTTATTAAACTACCTTCTTTGATTTTCTGTATTTTACATAGTACTATAATTTTAAATTAAAAAATGAAACATTTAAAAAATAATCTGTCCATTTTTTATATTATATATTATTTCTGAATTATTAAAAACAATTTCCATCAATCACCATCAGTCGAAAATATTAATTAATTATATATTATTCTTCTTCCACATCCGCTCCCTAAGTGGAGCATATAGATACCACATACTACCTCCAAAAATTTCAGTCGCACTCTTTCGTTCTCTCAGGTCATACCTGCATTCCAAATAATTCTATAGACAGTATTTTGCGGCCTTCTAGGGCGCTAAAATCTGGTTGGTTTGAAGAATAGGCATTTAAGGTTTATACTATTAAATTACCTAATAATTTAATATCGTTATTAGTCAAATAAAACACAAGGCAACAACATTTTAATGCACTTCAAGGTTGTATATTTATTATTTTGACTTTAGGCCAATATTATGAACTACAGTATTAATTGTGGCTCTTGCATAGTTTTTTCTGCGTGAATTACGTTCTTCTTCCTTTCCAAAGTCGATATTTTAAATTATTATACTCGTAAATGCAATGAATATTTTATTAGCTACGTAACTGACTGATACCCAGCCACCATTAAAAATATTTTTTCAAGAAAACTTTTCGCATTTTGAAGTTTTATATGCTCAACATTCGAAGTTTATATGATATAAAAAAATACTTCCACACCATTGCCGAAGCAATACATTTAAAAAAATAAAAACAATTTTATTATTAACGAGTAATTTTGTATTTTTTATTAAAATTTAAATAGATAAAATAAGTTTATATGACCACACCTCGTAATAAATCACCATAAATAATAAAAATCTTTTGAAACACTACTAACGTTCTAAATTCGACTAACGTACAAATTAGAAAAAAAAACAAAAGTATATCAGGCATCCATTCATATAACATATTCAGTCAATATATAATTATTCTGAACTATGTAGGTATATTTTAATCATATTTAATTTAACGTTTGTGTAAATCTTGGATATTCGTGTTGACATTTATAATATGTACAGATTATTTTAAACTATGGTTGGCCGTCAGAAAATCTTCTAACCTATAATTGGCCATCCGATTTTGTGTTTATATTTTAATTTATTAAAAATATTGATTCTACGAAAATCCTGTATCAGGTAAACACTTTTTTAAGCAATTATTTTCCACCCAGTTTTCCTTATTTTAAATCATAAGATTTTTAATTGTTTAACATGCCAGCTGATAAAAATTCTCTTTACAGTGAAACGAATTTTATTTTACTCTACTTATTCATCCATTATTAATTGAGGAATTTTAAAACAGTCTTTCAATATCGTATAACAAAAGATATCTTTACATTTAATGATCTATTTTCATTTATTAAACTGGAAATGAAAGAAATATGAAAATTCATTTTCCCATTTATTCCGGAAAATATATCAATTATATGAATGTTGATTGAAATGATTTTCTAAGCCGATGACAAATTCCGCGTCGGACAAATTAAGCACCCAGCTCAATTATTATATTATTATGGTAGTCTCGTTTGCCTCTGACCTTTCAGACGACTCCATTGATTGAGTAAGGTGATACAATGCCATCCGATATTCTGTAAGTTACATTAGTACTATTTTACAGAGCGCGATGGCAGGACATCAGTATTTAATATCTAAATATTGACGCAAATCTATGCACATCGTCATTTAAGTATCATATAGTGTTAGTTATTATTTTTATTGTAGATTTTACTTAAAAATAATGTCAATAAATAAATATTACTTATTATTTATCTCTGCAATATATTCGCGAATAATCTAATTAAAGACTGAGCAAGAGTTGTGAGTATTTTATATATGTTATATTATAAAATTTGTTATAAAAGTGTGATTTGTCTATATCGCAATGCAGGCTCTATTAATATTGTTCTCTATAAAATCTTCTATCATTTATGACTCGATATTTATGATTCTTAATTTTTCAAATTGACAAACTTTTCAGTTTTACTTCTCATATATATTATATATTTCTTTTGTATACCATGTTTATTTTCAAAATGAAGCATATGTATCTACATAGTGTGAAGATGTCCACTCTGAAAGTAGAGTATGTAGATTTCCGCAATGTGAAGAAGTCTTGACAGATTATTTTTTACGAGAATCGTTTGTCGGGTAATTTCTCAACCCAATAGGTATCTAGTCATGCATTTTCGGATATATAAAATTTGCTAGATGGGTAATCGAACCCGCATTCCTCGGATTTTTAGACACGCACGCTACTAACTACGCTAACCGTGAAAACATTCTCTCTTCTTATTTATTGTGTCATAAATACCTTGTGATTTATTATATTCACAACATGTAAAATAAAATAAATAAACGTTTAAATGAAAAATAAAATTGCCAAAAAATATAATGTTAGATATCTATTATTCCAAAGTGTAGACCGAGGATACCAGTAATGTATAATTCCAATACAGAAGAAAATGGCTTTGTTATTTTATAATTTCATTAGATATCGATATTTTACATCTGAGTAGGAGTTAGTTTAAATGCGTTGTACCATATAATTGCTTGGAATATGAAACATTTAAAATACTCGGTGCAATTCGTTGAGACTCTGATTACTTGTCTTTCATTTCCATCTCAATTTTCTTTACTTTTTGATCGTCTGTTAATATTTTAATTGATTTTTTATAGCAAATTATTTCATCGGACCTTTTTATATTTTTAGTGACAATGTTAAATAAATAAACATAAATTAACTCTAAATCACGTCAAAATAAAATAGGATGTATTTTCATACCAAATTATCTCATCGGAATGTTTTTAGTTTTACTAACACCTTAAATAAATAAATATGAATTATAAACGGTTAAATTCACGACCAATAAAATTTGTTATGGACACTAAAAAGTTGTCATCCGAATGGAGAATTTATGGAATACAAAAAAATGATTGTTTCAAATTTATTTTACTACAATCTAAAAATGTATTTACTAGAAAACTTTCTCAACTATCATAGCAAAACCCATTTTATTATTACAAATAAAATAATAACAAAATCATCGAACCGTATTTAAATGTTGTTTTGAAAATACTATAATAAGCAAAATAAATATAAGAAAGCTTTTTAGAGTTTATTTTTCTTATCAATTTCGTCGTGAGCTTGAAAATGGTACGAGTTTTCAAATTATTTGACACTATATAGATGTTAATAGATTGATCAAACGACTGGCGACCGATTATCGAAAAATTCAAAGTATTTTTAATTCTAATATTTTTTTTCTTATGTGTGGTTTCTTTTTTTTTCAGATCGCTGATACTGAAAACTGTTGCCGTCGGAAGAAAGTTTTCACTGTCTAATATTAACACGTAAATTAAAGTGTCTAAATTAAACGTTTTAAATTTTTAATAGTTTAGCATATAATAAATGAATATTAATAGCAATGTAGTAATAGCTTAAATTGGTGTTTTCATATATTTCACGCATGTCCAATTAAAAAAGTCACGCTATAGTTTGAACCGCTGAAAATAGCAATGTGGTTTTTAAAATCGCGCTTTCATAGAACAATTAATTTTCATTTGAACAATGCCCGCGCGTCTGGCAGAATATTAATAATATAAAACAACTAAAATGCCTATAAATCACAGCAAGACTTGGCCCATCTGCAACATGGCTATGGTCCAATTGAAGATGGACCATCAGGGTCGAACGTTCACATCGCTGGCTGGGAATGCTCCTGAAAAAAATGAAAAAAGCTCAACGTATGTACAGACTATACCCACTAACTGCCATTGTAAGCAAACTATGCAGATTCAGTGTGAAAATCACGAAGAAAATACTCATCTTCTTGAGAAATTTTACGAACCTAAACAGAAAAATATTGATGCTTCAATGACTACTCACTCCTTAAATGACTATAGTGATGAAAAAGGTGACCCAGGAGAATTTATTGAGTTAAATCAGCCAAAAAAATATACCACGGTTCAGATAAATGGAGTTAGAACTCAAAATGAAAAGAAAATAAATCAGAAATATTTCAATTCAAATAATTTAAAAAATACACTTTTAAGTAAATCTGAAGTTGATTTATTTGCAAACTGTAAAAGCTTCGAGAATATTGCAAATGGTGACGTTAATCAATCAAAGATTTTTAATAATATAAAAAAAGTTAACGTGTTTGATATTGATAGTCCTAAGAAAAACTGTGATATTGTTAGTGTTGAAAAAGTTAAAGTGCCTGTTGTTGACAAGCCTGTAGGATACGAGTGCGTTTTGTCGAATAATGAATGCGACTTTGAAAGATGTGACTGTCAGATGGATAGCGATAAAGATGTTGATAACAGACGTGTTTATAATAACTATAATGATATAGACTTTGATTTGATATCTGAATTGAAGTGCAATGATACAGATGGTAATTATGAGAGAAGTGAAAGAAAAAAGAGGATTTCAGAGTTTAACAAGCACAAAATGGCAGTTAGCACTGTTCTTCGATCAAACTCTTGCGATTCTAACTTTTTACATAACTTTAATAAATTACGAAAAATACGTAAATCTTTGGAAAACAACTCTGGAGATTCTCCAAGTAGATCAAGTTTGTTTAAATATAATTCAAAAATATGCTACTGTATCCAGTTACTGGCACTTTCACCAAACACTTTATTAAAGTCCGTCCAATTTCCTTCTAAAATATTAGAAAGGCGATATTCTGGAAGTTCTGGATCGTCGATTTGTAAGTGGATACCGCGGAATATCGACGAAAAAAATGACAAGCCTGTCAATAATACGTTTGTTAAAAAGGGAAGATCAAAGAGTGTAAGTCACATGACTCATGAAAAGATTAGCCCTAAACCAAAGCCAAACTTTCGTAGATGCAACAGTACGATTGAAGCGCCAAAAAGGAGGCAAAGTGAACTAGCGGATAAGGATATGATAAACGGAAATGGAGGTTTATCAAAAACACCTTTGAGTGCCAGAAAAACGCAGACATTGTACAGGCATTATTATCCTGAGGGCGGTTGGGGATGGACTATTTTAGTGGTGTGTGTTGCAGTGTCTATTTTGGATCACGGTATGCAGTTATCAGCTGCTGTTTTGGTGACGCCGGCAGCTGTCAAGTTTGGTGTTGCCCCTATACATGCGGCAGGTGAGTGTTTCAATATTTTTTTCACTCAATAATCGTAGATTTGATATTCATTTTTGTGACTGTTTTATTTTATACTAGAAAAATACGGATGAATTAAACGTTATACTAACTTCTTAAACGTGCAGTATAACGTCATTCTATATATTAATTTAAGAGATAATGTATAATACAACGTGATAGTCAAAATTATGGTAAATTTTTAAATCACAGATATCAATTACTATCGAAGACATTTACAGTGTACATACGAACAAACTCGCAAATACGACATGCATACGTATATAAAATAATACATGAGATAATATAACAAATCTACGATGTTTCTTAAATATTAGATTATTTACGAAATGAATTTATAATACTTTGGCATGATATTAATATTATATTATGTCGTCTTAAATTTTTAAATTATCTTTTTATACAAGATATAAATATATAACAAACGTTTTTCTGGACTGGTTATATATAATAAGATACTTTATATTAATAAAAGGATGAAATACTCCAAAATAAAATTGTCTTTGAGAAAATTTCATCTATATATAACACTGTCTTGTTTGTGTCGGACGATATTAAGAAAAAAAATACTTCATGAAGTCGTTTCTATTGTATAAGACATTCGTAATTAATTTTATAATGAACCCAGAAAGATTTTCTTTGGAATGAAATTAAGAATTGAAATTGAAATGGACTGAGTATTCGTTACGCTAATCACTTGTGATTAAAATAAACGTAGAGAATAATTCACTTTCGTAAATAAACTTTCTTTTAAATTCGAATTCGGTTACTAGACTTTTAGTTTGGAAACTGAAAACATAAGCTTATTCCGTTCGCATTGTCTACTCGTATATAAATATTTATTACTGAATATAATGATAAATTATTACTTCCAAGCTTCTTTGTTATTTTCATTATATTGACTGTAAAGAAAAAAAGGACGTACCTTCAGTTTTTACAAAATAGTTTATTTTTTATATTCACCGTGTATAATACAACTTAATACACGTTTTATAATAATGCCGTGAGCTGAAAATGCATAGTCAATATCTGAATTCAGCTTTTTAGATTGAAGAAATGATGGACTGTCAAATTTGCGACCAGGAAAAAGGACTTCAACTACATTCTTAAGTTTTCTTTGATAACTTATTAAATTAATATCAGACTGGATTATTGAAACACCAGTTTCAGTTTTCGTGCACCTGAAGGTTGTGCTTATTTAGTATTTAGAAATTGGCTGAAAATCATTAAATAGACGTTGTTTGTGTCTCCTCTAATTTTTTTCTGTGTGAGTTACGTCGTTTTTATTTTCCACAGTTATATGGTAAAAATTACTTTAATTATCTATGGTATATAATAAGTATACAGTTTTTACTCATTTATTCTGGCTCACACATTGTCATAATACCTATATAATGTTTTCTTTGATACATCGATTGTTTATTCGGTTCCGAACATATCCGAGTATTAGCGATTTTTATTTACTCGATTACCGAACCTATCCGATTTCAACCGATGAATAATTTTTGAACTTGAATAGCTTAAGCCAAAAATGAACAATTACCAAGTAACAATACAGCTTTACACTATGTAAACTATGATTATTTAATATATTATGGCAAACGTTTGATATGGAAATACATTAGAATTCTATTGTTCGAATAATTAGTAAATGACGTTTATTCTTACACTAACAACATAAAAGTTTAAAGCAGAATCTCTTCTAGACTGGAATTCGTGTAATTTTAATAAAACATGAAATACAGCAATAAAAAATAATCAGCGTGAACATATTATTTCATGATAAATATTAATCTTTTTGTCTTTCATCTGACATCTAATACGTAATCTAAGCCATACGACGTTATCAAATAAAATATTATCTATGGTACAGCTCAATATTAAAATTATATAAGTGTTATGGATTCAGCTTGATGGAATCAAACAACTGGGAAGTAATTACGAAGTTCATTTACTTTCAAAGGCAAAACTCTTTTCAATTCCCATAACCATTAATACTTATGCGACCGAAATATCATTTATTAACTAATGTGCGATACTCTAAATACTAACTAAATATCAACATATTAAATAGCATAGGCTTGAAAATAATCTTATTTCGACAGTGACTATTGAACTAGTCAATATAATTTGAGAACTCATAACACCCATAATTAAATTTGAGTTTATCAGAAAGTACCGAAAAAGGCCGGAAATGCTGTTGTTTTACCTTGTCCGCTCTAAGAGTGAAGCATTTAGATCTAAACCGTATGAATATGTTTACTTTGGATGTGGAGTATATAGATTTCCGCAATGTGAGGACATGTCTTGATAGATTATTTTAATTATCATACAATTATTGCTTAACCCAATACATAGTAAGTCAGGTTATTTTGATAGCCAATGGGTATCCAATTCTGTATTTTTGGCTTTTAAAAAAATTAGCAGATGGGGGAATTGAACCAATATTCTCTGGATGCAAAGCACGTAAGCTTACCTCTCTAATTCTTAATTTAAAACATCATTATTTTCACGCTGAATAAATTTCAGCTTTATTACAAAAACAAATAACTCTTCTCATATAATCCGCTAATCCATTGATCTCGCATTACATTTGATTACTTAACCTTTGTTTTTCGGGCAGTTTGCTGATAGTAATAATGATTCAGCTCGAACTGGGCACGCGTCTAGTGTATGTAGGTTGGACGTGCCCTGCCTCGGCAAAATCTTCTCCGTTTGAAGCGAAATTTACGCCAACGTTTCGTGTCTACCAACGCTATTACGCCTTGTCCTTCTTGCAATATTAATCATGCATATGAAATTATTACGGTCTTCGATTTCCAGACTTCTAATACCTGCATCCCGCATTGAAGACAGTTAAAGTAAATGTTCTACTGATATAAATTAAATTAAACATTCTACTGATAAATAAAAACAGATTTAATCATCCAACAATTAATAATAAATTTAGAGTAGTATCATCTTCAATTTTGCTACCTCTAATACTTCCATCTCGTATCAAAGACAATTAAAGTAAATAGTCTACTGATAGGCGTACGAATGACGTTATCACCAATAAATTAAACAATCTATTAATAAATAAAAACTGATTTAATCATCCAACAATTAATAGTAAATTATTCAAACTACTACCGTCTTCAATTTTGATTCTCCTAATACTTTATCTGGTAACAAGGACAGTTAAAGTAAATGGTCTACTGATAGACGTACACATGACGGTATCACCAATAAATTAAACATTATATTGATAAATAAAAACTGATTTAATCATCCAACAATTAATAATACATATGAAGTATTACCGTCTTTAATTTTAATAATCCTAATAATTGCATTTTGTATCGAAGACAGTTAAAATAAATGGTCTACTGATAGACGTACAGATGATATTATCACTATTGAATTAAGCATTATATTGAAAGATAAAAACTGATTTAATCATCTAACAATTAATAATACATTTGAATTATTGCCGTCTCCAATTTCGATACTCTTAATACTTGCATCTTGTATCAAAAATAGTTAAATAAATGGTCTACTGATTTAATTAACCAACAATTAATAACACATTTAAATTATTACCGTCTTCAATGTTGATATTTTTAATACCCGCATTTCATATCACATACAGTTAAAGTAAATGGTCTACTTATAGACGCACAGATGACGTTAACACTATTGATTTGAACTACTATTGATAGATAAAAACTGATTTAATCATCCTAAAAATGTGTCAATATAATAGTAAACAGCCTAATGACATTTTAACGGAGTATTATATTAAATTAAGTACGTTGATCTGGTGGCTGATTTTTAAGTCTATGCACTTTTTTACTAGAGATCGTGGATTTAAATCGTGCAAATATTTATCTTTGATTTTATTTCAAGATTCGAGAATGAATGTTTAAAAAATTGGGAATTTTACTAAAAATCAAGAAAATTAACTGTCCAAATAAGCATCCGCATCGTGAAGATTCATATAGTTATACTAAAAAAAGTAGAGGCTGAATAGTTTTAAAATTAGATTGAATATTGAACATTTTAAAATTACATACTGATTTATAAATTACTTAAATACAATTACATCAGTTCACGTTGAAGTTACATATTCCTAGAATGTAAAATAAATATCCGTGAATTATCAGCGTGTTGACAGAATATTTAATTGTATACAGAAACGCAATGCCAATGACTAATATTATTAAAAAAAAATACTTTGTCCATTAACTCAAGTGAAAATTGTTTGATATCAACTAAAATAGTTTTTTTTTAAGAAATCAATTATTATTTAATGGCTTTTTTTAACTTCAGCGGACTCGATTGTGTGAAAACTTAAATCTGGGGCAATTTATATTAACTCTTAAGATATTCTTGTCAGATAAAAAAGATTTCTTCTTGGTATCTGAGATCCAGGATGTGCCTCATTAAAGCTAGAAATATAAACGGACTGAGTGAATACTAGCTGCAATTAAGAGTCTTTTCGAGGAGACCCCACGACTATTTATGCGCTGTTAATACTCTTTTCTGATACTAAAGTCATACAGTATACAGAATATTTTAGATATTATACTCCTCTAATATGCACGCATTGATGGCCGTATTAGTACACACGTTCTTATAAAACATATGTCATTACAAATTTAAATCTCGTAACTGGAAGGTTATTATCAACACATATCGAATTCGTATTTAAACATAGGACCTAAATGCTCAACAATATAATTTATGATTATCTGACAGCCAAACTGTATAAAAAAACAATATTTTTCTACACATTGTTAATAAATACATGCTTAAGTTGTCTTGAAGCGAATGTAAAAAATATTCTTTGTTGAAATAGAAGTATATTTGAAAAGGCGTATTTGTATGGCCACTTTAAGGTGGCAACAATTTCCATCCCAACGTCAATTACATTCATTTCTTCTCAGTGAATTTTCTTTAATTCTTCTTATTTTAAAAAAACATTTTATTATTTTCTAAAATTATATGATTAGTCCAAAAATTTCGAGATATATTTAAGACTCTCCCAACGCATATGTAACACTTGATTTGAGGAATTTTGAAATTACTGCGTTACTTCTAAGAACCTTCTTAATTCATTTTTTTATATCTATATTAAAAGAATAAAATGATTTAAATTACAACACTACTAAATTTGTTGAATATACACTTTTGATTCATTTTTAAATTTATATAAGTAAATCTTTACAAAATAAGCTTACAAAAGCTTTTACAAATTTAATTAAGCTTCCTATACAAAGAGTGTCGCTTCTTTTCTACAGTGATTATTAAATCATGTTAGTACGTGTCACCTCATTTTATTTCACTGTGAAGTCTATGCGACATTGTGTAAGCTCCTTTAAGGCTTTATTGAAATTATCAAAGTAACTTGTACTGTCTTAACGCATAGACTTACCAACTTTCCGTTTCAAAGGGTAAATGTAACGTTGACAAACAACTGAATTATTACACTGATTATTTTAGTACCCGAAACCACTTAGGGAATATAGTTTGAGTCTTGTACATAGATCGTTAAACTTTTTGCTTACGAAGTTTTTTGTGTAATCCTATACATTTATGTTTGCATGCCTACATTAAATTAGTGATATGCGAATTCGATACTTTTTTTAAGTATCGAGTATCAAATATTGGATTCTTTTACATTCATTTATTTTTGAATTTCGAACTTGTAAAATTATAAAAAAATGCTTGTCAGAAATTTTCGATTTCTGGTTTTTTTTAGCTTTCGTGGTATATTGCAAATTTAGTATCAAAAATAATTATTCTAAAGATTAATTGCTTCTTAAACTCATTAGTAATCATAATTATCTAATACTTGATAACATTAATAAATGAAGTATAAGATATTGGTACCCATTTTAAGAAGTCGATACTCAAATCCTGTATACCACTAATATAAATATCTGGTTAGCAATCCTAGCATAAATATTAAAATATTTTTTGAATATTCTAATCTTGGTAACCAAGGGAATAAGTTTCTTAGCGATCTTTGTCACTGGTTCAAGTCCCGTAGTTGTATACAAATCAACGTACTAATATTATACCTTTACTAGTGATTTATTTATTTATCAACTTTTATTCACAATATTTGAAATACTCATACTGATTACTGTTCAAATCTTGTAAAAAAAGTGATTTTTCATCCACATATAATATTTCCTATAAAACTAGTTTCATCCAATTTCTTGTAAATTTTCTAAGCTTAAATATTTTAATTGATATATTTTTTAATTTAATCATTTACTCAATCATATACATGACGCTTTCATTAAAAAATATATTAACTTTGTGTGGCTATATTTAAGTAACTATGTTTTGGTCGAAAATATTAGTAGAGATAATATAAATTATGTGGTTAACACGCACTTTTGATCATTAATAACAATTCTTGGGTTAGGCTAGATTATGTTTTAATTATTATCAACACTACAGATTTTATTTAAATTGAATGGTTTCAATTATAAAACAAAATTTAAGTTTCATCAAATTTTCTACCCTATTTACTATATAGACATTAAGTTATGATACATACAAATCGGTATTGATATAAAATAGTCATTTGTATGGTTAATATACATAATATTTTCGATAGCATATTTTTAATGTTCATTCGTCCATTCACATTACGTCAAATATTATTTTCTGAGTTTATTTTTTGTTGTCTGTCCACAAAAGTATCTTTGTAAGTCTTCGAGATGTTTTATTATATTCCAGATGAAATATGTTTCCCAGCGAGGGACTCTATCAATATCCAAAAAATGCCATTACAATGAAAGCAATTGTGAATTCGCGCATACAATTCAGAAATAGTATGTGATAATCCATTTTCTTCATACACCCTTTCTGTGCATGACATGATTGTTGATTATATTACTTTAAATATACTATTATAAGTTTAATTTTGTGCAACATACATATTATACTGTAGAGCCTTCAAAAAAAAACTAAGGACAACATTCCAATATTTTCAAGAACTTTAAAGCTTCCTTCATTAAGTTTTATCATTATTTTTATATCATTTGACAATTTTTGCAAACTTAATCAGACAACATTGTTTCATGAAACTTCCTAAAAAATTCTTTATACTAGCTTTTCATGAAAAAATTATACAGTTGTATTCAGTGAAGAATCTTTAATATTTTCTTCCAGTTCAATTGTTCTTCTATTCACATCAATATACGTAATTTTGGTCATAACTAACACTTAGGCTGTATAACGGTTTTGAGATATTATGGATAGTAGACATTTTATTAACAAATTTATATAAAGCCAAATATTAGATTGCATATGAGTATACGATCATGTGTTTGTTTCTTTGGAGTCAATAAGGCAATATTTAAAAAAAAATATATGTAAAATATTTGAACATCGTTCTCTCTTTGGCAAAAATATTGATTGGACATCGTCTAGGTATAAATGTTATGTTTTTTCGTATGCAATATTTTCAAACTACACAGTATCGTCCCAAAATATTTCAGTAGGAGATCGATGGTAGCCTTCCGGACAAGAAATCACATGCAATGACAATCATCAACTCTGTTAAAGTAAAAGGCATTAACCCTCAAAGAAAAATTGTGGCAATAATGAGGGTTAATTCCTCCTTCCTGCATCCGAAATTTTTAGTTTCGTCTTTTTAAAATTATTCGACATTTCTGGCTTGCTTCCTTTTGAGAAAGCGTGTATTGTGTACATTGTGATTTAATGAAAATAAAAGCACTTTTTTACATATTGAGCGTCACTATCTTTTACCTAAGCAGATCTGAATTTTGCAATGGATATTTTGTATATCTGAGGTAGTTATTTTGATTAAAACGTTAGAAAAGTAAAGTTTAAAAAGAATGTGATGAGATTGATAAGTTTGTAAATAATTGCCAACTGTTATATATATATATATACTCTAAAATCGTTAATATATTTACATATAAAAAATCAACTTTATGCTGCGCACTCTTTCGTATTGATGTTACATAACTGAATAAGTAAATATGTAATCAACCCGGCATTGAAAGGGTTCTAAGACCCACAGTGAAACCGAAAAGAGGGTATGCTACATACATTCATATTGGTTCATTATAATATATTCTTTACGAAAAGTGTCAAAACTGACCCGCCTTTTGAAAATCGAGGGATGAATAAATTCAGATTGGGCTACTATCAGCCATCGGACTATCTGTCACTTTCGATTTCACAATGGTACAGTATTTCGTGGTTCACGAAAGAGACCTTAGGTTCATGATCTCCCAATATACAAGTCTGAGTTGGTATTTTCCCTTTTATTATCAGAATACTTTTGAAAAAGATAGAACCTTGCTTACAATGTGGATGTATTGTATTTAATTAAAAAATACCGTCATTACTAAAAATGTCAAATTTCTATCATGAAAACGTAAACGTAAACACAAAAAGAAAGATATGTCTTTAAAACAATGAAACTTGTAATTATTTGATATCATAATAATAAAATAATGACTTATGTGTATTGTATTCATTTTCTTGGTAAAACGTGTTGAGATTTTTATCTCCCTCTACAAACGTTTTTTAAACACTTTTCTTATACGTATAGATACCATCATAACACCATCGTACAACGAACTTAGCAAAATAAACAGTTGAATAAACAATAAATCAATTTTACTTCATGCATTCGATTATTTGTTGAGCTGTTTATTGTTTTTGTTGAAAGTAACATCTTATCTCTAAAGCTGATGTTAATTATATCAATTAATAATATTGTTAGTATCAAGTAAAAATACTAATAATGCATTATTTATTGTACATAAATAATCTGTTATATTTAAAATATGAGCATTCTTTACTAGGGGTTGGTAAGCACAGTAGGCAGGGGGTGAAGTTGCATGGGGAAAAGAAAAAAATCTCTGCCAACTGTTACTCTCTGAATTTTTCATTTATCAAAATACTACTAATCATATAAAACAAGTTTTGTCTCAAAAGCTTTTTAAGCATATATTTTGAATTATTTAAAAAATATATCATTGATCGAACAATATCCTTTTCATAAGTTGAAATTCTAATGCTATAGCATAATTAAATTATTAAATTAACTTTTATAATTATGTATCAATCAATGTCATAGAATAATGCTCAAAAAAATAACCATAGACATTGAAGTAAATTAATTGCTCCCACGTGTATACGTTTCTATATCATTTATTTCAAATTCTCATAAAATAATACCAAAGTTTTGTAATTTATGTAAAGTAAAAATTGATGTATTGATCTATTGACGGACTATAGAGACCCAGAAAACAATTAATTATTATATTCCAAGCTGCTTACTGTGTACAAATAAATATAAGTCTTGTATTGAATACTATAGAAAGAGACTTGATCCATTTTTACAATGCATACCGATTTTTTTGGATTAAAGAATAATAATTTATGTCAAGCAGAACGAACGTGCACTCAAAATATATCAAACCAAACTTCGACGTAACGAAGCATGTTTGTTTGTCCAAGCATTCATAAATTTTCATCTCGGTTATATTGTTGTTTCACAAATTTAGCTATAAGTATAGAAATTTTTCTTGTATTACTTATTAAACACATCTGAAGACATGGCGGTAGCGTTTGTATCACTAATAAAAACTTTTATATAATTTGAAGCTCTACCGTTTCAATATGGAATAAGTTGGCAACTCTACGAGAGACAACTTTTCAGTAGAGCGTTTTGAAACATTGTTTATTTTACTCAATCTGTCTGTTTAATTATACAAACAAATTCAATAGTATAGTTTCTTATTTTAATTATATCTACTCATTTTCTTTTTAATTTTTAAATAATATTTATAATTCTAAAAAAGTTTCACACACAATTTTCAAAAGCGCTGCATTTTTGAAGATTTTTGAGATACGTATTTATTTAAAGCTTGCCAACGCAAAACATCTTAGCTTATACGTAACTCTATTTAGGCCAAAATAGGACTTACTTATTTATACCGGGTTGGTACAGATATCGCTTAAGCTCAGTGCAGTATCAAATACATTCACTTTGGGAGGCTGTTAAATGTCAAAGGGTACGGGAGCTCATCGTTTATCACTCTGTTCGATGCGAACACTGCCCATAGTGATACAAATTATTATCTGTATGGACGATCTCAAAGGGAGTTTCCCCTATCGCCAAATTATACATAAATTTAGAACAAACATTGTGAGTGAATTTGAAAACGAATTTCAATCTTAATTATTACTATATACATGGTACTACAAATTGGTCGTGATATTGTGTTTCAAATTATAATATGATAATACACCTTCAAGGGGCGATGTTTATATTACCTTCATAAAAAAAAAAAACAAAGATAATAGCAAAAACAAAAGCAAAAAAATACTAAGTTAAAATTTCTAAGCAATAAGACAGCAAATGTGTATGACATATTAAATTTTAACTTATGGATCATGTTTACTGTGTTCTTGCTTCGCAAAACTTAACATTTTTACAAAAGTAAAGAGCACATTATAATGATTTGTATATTTAAATACACGATTTCATATTTATTTTCATATAAAATAAAGTTCGATATATCATTTAGTATATTTCTGCATACTTATTTTAGTTCATGATTTTTGTCATCGATTTCATTTTTACTTATGGAAGCAGTATCCCATATTTATCGGATTTTTTGTCTTAGGATTAAATCTAAAAGCGCAGAACTCGATGCATATTGAGTCGTGGGAATCAAACCCGCATCGTTCGGATGCAAGGAATGCACGATTATCTGTACACTATTGGGTAAATAATAGATAATTAGATGGTGTAAAAAATGGTTTCCCCAGTAGCGTACGCGCCTAGCAATCCGGGAAATGTGGGTGCGTTTCCTCATCTATCAGATTTAAGAAATCTAAAAATGCAGGACTGGATGCCCATTGGGTTGAATAATCGTCTTATAAACAATCCATCCATCAAGATCATCAATCCATCAAGACGTCGTCATATTGCGGAGATCCATATACTCCACTATCGGAGTGGACACACTGTGTTAGATCCATACCATCCACTTTTGGAGCAAACATGGCGAAAAAGAAGAAGAAGAATAATATACCTCCAAGGTGTATCAATTTTCAACACACTATTTTCATAAAAATGGTATTTATCATAAAGATAATCTTACAATAAATAATTTTTTGAGCCACAATTTGGATTTAACTGTTGATAATAATTGTTAATTTCGTGTACTCAACAAAATGGAAAAAATTTTGCACTACAATAAAATACTTTTTTTAGTACAAACCCTATCCAGACTTTCAAACCATCCATTTCAACTCAAAAGTAAATAATATTTAAAAAAAACATATTTCAACAAATTCACAAAAGGTAATCTAACCTAACGTAACTTTATCTTACTCAAAGTATTTTAATGTCTAGAGACTTTTGCGTAGAATATTATTTAACCAAAGGGTTATAGTTGAGGCATAATATTTATAATATAAGTTGTTTTTTTGGTAGGTAAAATAAATAAGTTTTACAGCATTGCCGCATGAACATTTAAAAAAAAAAAACAATCTATGCGAAAAACTTTAGTACATCTATGTATTTTCAAAATCTCTCTTTC
This sequence comes from Rhyacophila evoluta, assembly GCA_022683975.1. Taxonomy (NCBI): domain Eukaryota; kingdom Metazoa; phylum Arthropoda; class Insecta; order Trichoptera; family Rhyacophilidae; genus Rhyacophila; species Rhyacophila evoluta. Next base: position 40,191 of record JAGVSQ010000187.1, read on the forward strand.
CGTGTTTGCATTCGTCGTTAGGCAAATATTAAAATTTAAAAACGAAATACTTTTTTAATTTAAAAATTATTCAAAAATAGACAGAAAACAGCTTATTATACAGTATTTACCAAAAGATACGGATGTTTTGTCCATTAACAGCGTCAAAAGAATTCTACGAAATCAAAAATCGCTCTGTGCTTTCATTCGGTGCACACCCACGTCTACTTATTCATTCATCAAATGTAGTACTGTTTTCAGGTTTTTTCTCCAGAGCTTTCAGGAAAAGCTCGTTTTTTTATTTAAGGATGTAGCTTTTTCAGCAAACTTACGCGCTATCAGATTCCTGAATCTCACGATGATCTTGTCAGTGTTTCTGCTTCATTTTTTTTTCGTTTGCTGATGTAAATTGGATGTTTCAAAGCCTCCATATTATACCCGCCATTAGCCAGACAAAAAACTTTTTTACCTGTATGTGAAACCGTTATAATGGAAAGCGCAATTTTTTACGTTACTAATTATATTATTAAAATTCCAGTTAGTGTATTTAGTTAATATTATTAAACTGACAACAAGATTAAGTCTTTCATTTTTTAATTCTCAAAAGAATGAAAATTCAGACTGTGATACTAATATTAAGAATAAAATTGCTATTAACGTTAGAAATTTTATTAAAATTCCTGCTTAAAATTTACTTATTTAATATTTTAAGTAATTTAGTAAGTAACTGTTAAAGATAAATTAAGAATTTTTTTTTACTATTCTTAATTTAAGGAGAATCTCTAATAATTACATTTCAAGAAGATTAAAATTTTAATTTTAATTTTTTTTTTAATATCAAATTCAGTCTATTCATAAATACAAGCAACTCATAGTTATTTCCTTTTTTCATAAACATTAAAATCGGAAATTTAATTTGAGGTTCTATATTAAAAATCTGAAAGTCTTATTTTATTAATTTAGAAATATATATTCTATCAAATATATAAATTGCCATATAAGGGCATTTGCTCTATATGCAATATTTTTCAATTATTGATAAAGTTATATGGAGGAATGAAATCGTTTCAAATAATCAAGAATAATATATTATGGTACTACGAATGCAAGAACCGAATTAAAATAGATATGAATATTAACAAGCACATTGGTGGAAAGCATGTATCAGGATTATTATCGAAGCTCCTTCATAGTCATAGAAAGATACTCGTTATATTGACAAAAGTTTTTAACGATAAATATCAAGCTTTTAAAAAATATGCTGTTGCTATTTTGAGAGGTTGTCAAATAATGTCAAAAACTAATATTTAAAAAGATTCAAAATATAATAAAATAAGCTTTCGATATAAATATAAAATGTTTCATGCTATTTTTTCTCTACATTTGTTGGTGATAAGCTGATTGAATTATCCGTTTTTTTTCCGCTTAAAAACTAAAAGTACAAACACTATTTTACATCACTACTTAAATCTTACTGTCTAGTGGTGGATATTGAGTTATCTATATTAATTTTGTTTTATTTCTCCAAATATACCGTTTGCAAGGTATTTGTACGTTATGCGTTCCTCATAAAATTCCTTTCAATTTCAATTATAAATTTCTACAAAATAAAAATATTAGTAAATATCAACAGTAATAAGTATTTAGTATTAAATCTAGGACCAGAATTTACGTGTGTAATCATTCATATTACGTTGTTATGTGTGTAACTGTGTCACTACTCATATAAATGATGCCACAGGTCTCAAAAGGGAAGAGATGGAGTATTCAAAGCGGTTAGATTAGTTGGTAAAGGATATCCGCCTGGATATGTCGTCTCTTTTGTTTCTCTTTTATGTTTGCATTATTTGCACTGATTTTATATTATTTTAATTTTAATAAATAATAACACGATTTTGATAGCAAATAACAATAATTGATAAAGCAGATTTTGCATAATTTTAAATTTAAACATATTTTTTGCTGGGCACTCGGGAGCCATCACAGTAACTCAAGGGAGAGTAAGGTAAATGTGAGAATGAAAATATAAGCGTTGTATTTTTCATCAACTCTTTATAAGCTTAAAAGCTTTGAATTGCTAATAAGTAATTCTTGTATACGTTTATTAATAATATCTAGATAAAAAGAATCACAACATTTTATCCCATTGAAACATGAACAATATGTTATAAAAATTTTCATTTAATATTCAAAACATAATACTCAAACTGTATTAAGGTATAAGATCACTTTTCGTATACATTATAATGTATCTATATCATTGAATTTACTATGAAATATTTGATGTCTTTCAAATTTTTTCAATTTCCTTCAAAGTATTTCTAAAAGTAACGTGGTAAAGATAAAATTTCAATCTCCGGGTAGTGCAAACAGAAAGCAAATTTGTTTTCGACTTTTTAATGAGATTTGATTCTGAGAAGTCGTTGAACTCGAAATTAGCCAAATAATGTGATCAAGTATATCATGTTTCTTGCGTCATTAACGAACTTAATATCATTAAAGCAAAGAGCCTTTTGTGTTACAGAACTTTATACTGAAACTTTTGTGTCATTTTTTATCGTGCTACATATCCACTATCGCAAATTGGTGATATCAAACACACTTCTGTAAAGGATTTACATTTTATTGTGAAATTTTATTTCACTCCTTTTTATATATAATAATGGATTTTAAGCAACTTTTTTACTCTTATAGATGATCTATCCATGAAAAATGGATATTTAAAAATCCATAAATAAGATGGCTTACACTATACAAGTGTATTAAAAGAAATTTATTAATTACACTGAAACGTATATGTTTATGTTCTATCCTACTGCTTATGTTTTATCTCTGCTATAATTTTCATTTTGAGTGTTTGTTAGATGGTTTAAAAAAAAAATTCAAGTAAATATATGTTATTAACCAATCCGATGCCATTAGTATTTTAGAAGGGGAATCCACTGTCTTCTTTCGGAAACTTATTCACTATTATATGATTATCTTTTTCTTCCGGAGATTAAGCGCTGTTAACTAGCTGTTAATTTTCTAAACTCTCGTATAATTAGAGAGTAAAACCAAAATTATTCACATAAAAAATATTTGCTTTATGTTTAACTGTTTACAGCAAAATATGTAATTGTAACAATCATTTTCAGCATTTTTGTAAGCTTTCTTTTAGCTTTTAAAAATGAAATCAATTAATTATGTATGTGTCGTAACTTTTGTTTGATTTTAGATTTAGAATCAATTTATATTTAAGACTTTGAGACAACTAGGAAAAAAATTACAACACTATTTATGATAATATTATTTGATACTAACTTTTCTGTCATGTCCTCGCCGAGGGTGGTGTATATGGATTTCTACAATGAGAAAATTTTGGCCGATTATTTTTCATGAGTATTGGTTGGCGTCCGATGCCATACTTTTGGATTTTTAAAATTCGCGAATCGTACTTGTATTTTCTGGTTGATAAGCCCGCACGCTAACCTCTGCGCTACCAGAGAGAAAATGCAAGATCGGGTATTCATTGGGTTGATTTGTTTGTTTGACAGATTTGTTTGATAGATTATTTTTACAAGAATCAAGAGACAATGACGTGTATAGTTTATTTTCTATTGTCATTACAATTTTACATATTAAGACTTATTTTGAATACATTTATTGACCTGATTGATCATTGGTATTATAAGATAAATCATTGACAAATAAGAATAAAAACATTGAGATCATATGACTATTAAAAGATAGCTTCGTTGACTCAGTCTCTAGATGGAAAGAAATGAAAAAAGTAAATTAGATTTGAAAAAATGCTCGTCGCCTGTTTGCTAGATAATCTTTCTTCGTTCAAACACGCGCGATGTTGCCACTACAACACAAAACACGATTACTTAGAGTGAAGTTCTTGAAAAACTTGACGATACAATTATCTTTCTATAGATAGAATATATTGAAAATAACGCTGCGAAATTTTGGTATCGATTTAAACTTTTACTCGCGTAGTTATATCTTTACATATGTATAACATTAACAGCTGTATTGGTTCAATGACTATATCAAACAAAGCCTTATTAGCAATCTATTATGGTAAGATAAGTTTTCACGTAATGAAGATCTATGTGCCGCATATATGGAACGGCCATGGATAATTAATAAATTAAACTAGAAAGTTTGTGGATTAAAATTAAAATTTTAAAAATATTAATGTTTTAGAAAATAATTGAGGTCCAATGTTAGATAAGATAAAATTCTTTAATAATGTAAGTGTGTCATTAAAAACTGCTTGGCAAAGATTTATTTTGTGTTATTTTCAAAAAAGAAAATTACTTTAGAACAATTAGTACGTGTAGCCATTAAACTTCAGTCAATGTATTTATTATTTCTTTTCAAATTAATTTTTGTTGCTTATATCAGCAAGTTGATCAGAAATTTCTCAATATAATAATAATATTAATTTCCAATTTGTCAAACTTTTGTTTACATTTTTTTACAATAATGTTCTGATTAGAATATTTGATAAACTACCGGTTTGATGTGTATTGATATTTAAATCGATATATTTCAGTGCAAATATTATATTCATATTATTAGTATTAGTCATATGTTTACTGTGAATACTCACAATGTAAACACTATGTCATAGTGTTCATTTATAATAGTCATAAAAACAATACATTCGAAATAGCCGCCCATTTTTTAATTGAAAGAATTATTGAACGAACAAATATTCCAATATATTTTGTACGAAATTTAATTTTAATAATTTATAATTTCCTGAATTAAAAAGGAACAATGTTACGGCTTTTAACGCCGACGCTTTTGAAAAAAAGTGAACGGACCGTAAAAAAATAATTAAAAAATTAGACATAATGAAAGCAAGTAATTTGGTTTACATAGAATGAAACTGCTAGAAAAGGGTACATACAATTAACTTAAAACAAAAAAGGTTTTCATAAATTTTCCCAGATTTTTAGGCGCAAGGCTATTAAACCTAAAAGTCAGTACGGCTCGCTTACATAATTTTATTATATATACTTACGTTTTTACGATCCTCTCACATCTAACGTGTCACAGTTTTTTAACGAAACGTTATCATAATAGTCCTTTTAAATTGTCAATTTTAGTCTAATGTCATGTTTTTTTCTAAATCTGGTAGCATTGTAATGTGATAATATTATAACAAGAAAATTAATACACGTCCAGAATCTAAACCGTCCTAAAAATAACCTCTTATTTAAAAATCATCCAGATTAGGTTAAATTTAATTGAATTAAGTCAGTAAGTAGGCGTTAAATGAAGACACTAAATAAGCTCAAAAAATTCTAACATATAATATTCGATAGCAATTATCGATGTTTATTATATGAAGAGAGTTTTAAGTTTAATAAGGGCAACTTTTCGTATGTATTACGTTACAGTTACTTAGTAAGGTAAAAATAATTAATTTCCGGAGAATTCGTTATATTACTCGATAGATTTCAAAAAGTGAATACTTGTCTTGAGATATCGATTGCACAAGGTTTAATTCACCCAATTGACGCCATGTTCTTAATTTTTCTTTAATGTATTTAAAGCTTCGAGACTTAAACTTACTGCCCTTGGTGCAACGTGACTAATCACCGTGCGCTTTTAAATTTATTAACGGTTATAAATGAAAGTAATAACTCAAATAATTTATGCATATCCATAAGATAATATTGAAATATTTTACAAATAATACCAATTCAAAGAATCTTTTGTTATCAAAGTATATCACTAAACACACAAGTATAAAAGAATTTTGTGTCTTAAGATTTAAGACTGACGTTTTTATACGAATGTATGAATTAATAATAATAACTAACAATAGGAAGTTATGACTCAATGAAATAATTAATTGAAATAAGTACATCTCACAAGACGTAAAATTTTTTTTCTCGTATATTATAAAATACATTACACACTTTCAAAACTGAAGAAAAAATAATGAATTTATTATCTTGAAGCAAGATTGAAATTAAGAACCATAAAAGTATAAGTAACGCATATTTTAATTCACACAAAAATGTCTTTCATATTATTTTGAAAGCTAAATAGTCACTTTCTTCATACAGTATCTAAAGTTTGTCATCATTAAATCGCAATAAGGAAATTTCCAAGCTTTTGCTTTTCGCAAATTGTAAAACTTTCAAATTCTTTGAATGAAATTTATTAAAGTCTCCAAGATAATATACCAAGTCCCGTTTCTTTGATTGTTTAGTCAAAATATTACGACGTGAGACTAATTCGGTGTCAAAGGCAGCTTTTTTATAATCTTTATCGTTTCCATCTTCATCGATAAATTATCTTTTGAAAAGTTTATTGCAAAAGCTCGTAATCAAATAATTCGTCAATATGAAAAAAGACGGATGATACGAATTGTGCAATTATTTAAGTAAAATGCTTTAAATCACAGACCAATGACAATCAAGCGATTCCATTTTGTTTATCCTCAGTAAGATGCGTTTTTTGCAACATTTTGGATATGGACATACTAATTAATATACTGTTGAAATTTTGCCCTATTCGGGAGCTTTATTAGTTCAGTATATTCGATTATTTAAGAATTATTAATTGTCAAAAGTGAACTTTAAGTTCAGTATGATACTGTAATTTTATAATACACGTGCTGCTGGTGCCTCAAAAATACTGAACGTTGCTAGTTTTTTCTCCTTTCTAGTATCACTTGATTTTATTCAGATAAAACAGGAGGGATCTTGTGCTTGACAAATGAAACAGATACGCAGGAAGAAATAATTTAAAAAATCAATAACGCTGTCTCATTACATACTTTTTGTCATATCCGCTCCAAGTGTGAAGATGTCCAATCCAAAAGTGGGGTATACGTATCTGCGCAATATGAAAACATGTATTTACAGACGTCTTTATTTATCTATGCATTTTAGATATTTTTGAAATCCGGCAGATGTGATAATTGAACGCGTATTCTCCAGATGCGTGGCGGGCACGCTAACCTCTCAGCTGCCAAATGGTGCATGATATAGTAACTATTGTAAAATACTATTGTTAGAGTTCTTGGCGAGTGAACATCGAAATATATTTTAATAAACTTATGAAATATGGCGGACGTAATTTAATCAAATAAAGAGGTCGTTCACAATATTATATATTTTTCACATCATCTATCGAAACAAATTTTAATGATTTACTTAAAATATCAAATTATAAAATAGCACTATATTGCGATTGGTCACTCGTAACAAATTTCTGGTTAGGTTACATATCCAAGAAAAAACACAACAAAGCTTTTAATAAAAAAACGTTTTAATGGCATTACGCTGTACTGTTTAATAAATCAAAATATTATTTACAGTCACCATGTCACATCATTCGTGTGTATCAAATATCTCACTCAGACAAAGCTAAGTAGATTTATAGCTTGACTACATTCATATTTAAAACGCCAAAAAAATATATGCTCTTAAAAACCCAGTAGAAAAAAAAACTAGGCTATGTCTGCTTGGCCTACTGATTAGAAAATTGCTTTATCCTTTTTACTTTATGCCAAAATCCAGTTAAACGATGCGAAAGGGCCGAGCCTATTTATTCACCTTTTCTGCAAATACGTTTCCTTGGAATTCCACAAAATTATATTTTCCCCTTTCTGATTGATTGATACCGTGATTGGAATTTTTAAAACATTTACGAATGTATTTTGCTTTATTAGAAAAATACACTCTTAATCTTTTGATGGTTGAAATATTTCATCAATAGTATGTTACCAATTTTAAAGGTGAATGAAAATAGCAAAATTTGTACTATTCCACATATTTCAAAATCTAATTGTTCAATCTGAAGTTCTTTGACATTATTCTAAGTATTTTTATTTTGTTAACATTTAGCTTATAAAATACACTGAACAACGTAAAATGGATTCTCTCGTGGATTCTCCTGGGATTAACCATAATATTGGTAGAACAAAAGAGATACTTTTTGACTTGTTACTCGTTGCGTTAAGTATAGAATAATATCTATCTTTAAGTCAATTGGTATATATTTTCATCAAATACGACATCGTTTAACTTAGCTAATGTATTGTATATTAACTTGTTATTATTGTTTTATATAGCATCTGTTAATAAACTACTTTGTGATAAAAAATAAGTCATATTTTATAACAGATTTAAATTAATATAATATTAACACATTACCGTTGGGATAGGTATTTTTACCTTTTTTTCTGACGGCAATTATATGCGGGAAGGGTATTTTTTACAGTTTGCTTATCATTGGGAAAGATATTATTAAAACCCGATATATTTGGTTGAGAATTTATATTTAAAAGTTATTAAAAGAAAAAATAAATATTTCACCATATTGCAAAAGTCAATGTTCTGAAATTCCGAAAAATATGGGATATTAAAATTCACCACAAGCAAATACAAAAAAATCAGATTTCATGGAAATCATTATCTTAAGCATCGTTTTATGATACACATTTTTGACATAATCTGAAAAGGACATACTACTTAATGTGCTCACCATCCACTCGACCCGTCCTTACGCCTGGTCTTAATCAGGCATATCCCAGACATGTTATCGTAGTATGTTATGTGTTCGCTCACTGCCCACATATAATGTAGCCTGAACATACCGA
>JAGVSQ010000188.1:0-48778 GCA_022683975.1 Rhyacophila evoluta
TGTGGATCCATATGCTCCACTTTGGGAGCGAACATGGTATAAAAAAAAAAAAAATTATATTTAACTTTGCTATTTCCATTCAGTATCTTTTAATTGTAAAAACAAATAATCTGCAAATGCTTTAAGTAATAAGTAACGAATAGCTTAATTACTACAATAAGACTTATGTTTGAATAAATGATGTCTGCATAATATAATATGATAGAATTTCAAAGTACGCAGCAATTTAATCCACCAGTCCAATCAAAAAAATATTTTCTTTCCTCCATATTCCTTACCTCTCAAGCATTTTTGAGTACCACTCTGGCCAAAGCTAGATAAATTCAAATATTTAATTAATTAGATAAATTGTTGAGGTCCATATCACGTGATAATTAGAATATTAAATATTGGAGGTTTTTCTTCATTTATTTTTCTTTTTTGCAACATTTGTTGTAGATCGTCCAAAATAAATATTGTCTATTGTTTCAGACATTTGTCAAGTCGTACGTGAAAACACCGAGCTTATTTATCCGTTGTAGCACCTCGTAATGCACATATAACTTAAATACTAAATTTTTGCAAACGTATTTATTTCTCTGAGCATATTACATGGAGCTATTATGACAATTTAACCCTTCATTCGTGAAATCTGCAGAATTTCTAATATGGAAGGAGGACCAGGTGACGACGATCCTCCACTAAACACATCACATTCGGCGAAAGATTCATTAAACCAATGTAATGACACATCCCCATTTTCGAGCCAAGCAGAAAAGCGAATGAAAATAGATCGAGACGTTGACGAATCGACTGTGGGTCGGGTTCGACAGCTCACAGAAAGTACATTTAACACACCAAATACTAACTTGGTCTTTGGTAAGCTACATTTTACATAATAAAATACATATCTTATTTTGCCAAAAAAGTTCAAAGGTATTCCAATATTCGTTTTGAAAATCTAAGTTTTAGCAAACGGGAAATTCCTTTTGAGCTTATAAATGCGAGATAGTTCCTGATTTCTGCATAACAGTATTCTAAACTATTTTTTTGTACGATGATAGATTATTTTGTCAAATAGGATAAGATAATCATTTGCACAGGAAATATTTCCCCAAAATAATTATGTACTAAATAGTTTACTATTATATTTAAATCATAATCATTAACCACTTCATGCTCGCGCTCGTACCGGTGCGGGAAAATTGTCCACGTCGTTACGCTCGCGTTCGCACTGGTATGAGCGTTCACTTTTCACTTATGCCGCTCTCGCATATGTTCGATGATTACGCACATACAAAAAAAAGGGTCAGCTTCCAGCTGTATTTATCAATGACTCATGATACACCACACATCTTACAGCTATAATACGAAATACCTCTGCTATATTTTACTTAAAAAAATGTTAATCTAATTATAATTTCTGAAAATTTATACCCATTTATATATTTCTGTGGAAATAATATAATAAAATACATAGTAAGAATGAGGTCATAAATTATGAATATTTATATTATTTAGTGTATTTAGAAAAAGTGGCAGTGAATTATTTTGGGTAGAAAAAAATAGCCAAACAACTCGTCTTATTATGACTGACTTGACTAAAAAGTATTTGTATACATGCATTCAATAGTAAATAAGGACAATAAAAGTTTTAGAGATCATTTGTGTTGTTTATCATTTTCACAGGATATGCACATATGTCCAATATTGGAACAATAGGTCGGGTCGTGAATAATAAAAAATCGATCGTTTTTTCCATTTTTGCGAAAAAAACCCATGCATGAAGTGGTTAAATTGTTTTGCTAAAATTATTATCAATTTTCTAAAGTCTCCACAGAAAGATATGATTTCTCAAAATGAATTTTAATTTTTGAATTCGAGTGCAAGAGGTATGACATGACATTTATCATGTGCAGAACATTGTTTACAAGTGTGATACTTGACTTTGAACATTTTCTTTAACTTTATAATTTTCACATCTGTCTGTTATATGGAGGTCGGTTATATTGAGGTTCTACTGTATATTTTTTATACCATGTTCGCTCCCAATGTGGAACATATGGATCTACACAGCGTGAAGATATCCACTCCGAAAGAGGAGTATATGGATCTTCACAATGTGAAGACGTCTTGACAGATTATTTTTCACGGGAATTGTTTGTCAGACAATTACTCAACCCAATGGGCATCCAGCACTGCATTTTCGGATTTTTAAAACCCGACAGATGGGGATTCAAGCCCGCATCCCTCGGATTGTTAGGCGCGCACGATGCCAATTACGATACCCGGTAGATATTTAACCATGTGAATTTTAACTTACAAAATTTATATCTCTATCAGCAATTTTTATTATTACCAAATTAGGTATACTGATTCGGGAGACATATTAAAATATTAAATTCTTACAAAATTAATTACATGAACTATTATGAGTATAAAAATGATAACGTAATCTTTAAATTCCTATTTCTATAATGAATAATGAATGATTGAGACAAAAATTAAATGTTTCTCCGAATCATATTGTAATGCATGTTATGTAAAAATTATCTATGTTGCATAATTAAGATAAAAAAATAGTCACACATATCAAGCTTATCACTTTCTACAGAATTATCTTATTTATTATTATTTATTAATTAACATATTTTCTCAATAAAACTACTAATGAACTAATCAAATTCATTTCAAGTAACATTTGAAATTAATTTTGAAAAAATGATTTCAAACAAACAAGCATTTTAACATTTCTCATGATTATTTTACACTACCGAGGCAAACTACCGCCCACCATAGCAGTAGTTATATATTGTATTTTTGAACCATGGTTATCTACTCCATAAGTTGCATAAAAATGTATATAATCGATAGGCACTATTGTTAATTTTTCAAAAAGACAAAAAGAACTGGTTTTTAATTAAGTTATTAATTTCACAAGATTTTTTGAAGTATTTTTATGATTTGTGTGAAGTTAAGAGTCATTATGAATAAGAAATATGGTGTTTCTTACTGCTCATATCGCAAGTTGGCAGAACAGCATTGCTTACTGGCTTACTCTCATTTATAGAAATTCGCATTATGATAATACGAAATATTTTATTGAATAACTAACAACCAATTGTTTGAAAAGAGAAGAAAAAAATAGTAAGTTCTTTTCGCAACATTTCTGAGATGTGATGAAAACAATAAGAACTAGTTCGTTACATAGAATTTGAAGAATTTACATATTTACAATGGTAGAAATGGTGACCCGACATATTTATTGAAACAAACATTACTATCATACAAATAGCTCACCTATAAACCAATTGGTTGTGATACAAATAAAACCATCTGCGATTCCAGGTTTTAAATGCATTAGAAGTTCTCTTAAAGAGATATCCTTGCATTCTGGGCTTAACTGAATTGTTAGGGGATGTTGTCAAAGTCATGGCATCGCCCACTTCACTTTCCTTTGCAGAAGTGTTGCAGCTAGGTAATGCGCTATCTCTGGTATCAACGACAGTATGCCAGTTTTCCATTTCCTTTTCTAACTCTTTTGTTTCACTTCGCATTATTGCCACCTATCAATAAATAATATATTAATAATATTATCTCACATTATATAAGTAACATGTTAATTTTTTAATCAATTTTATAAAATGTCTGTAAGTAATATTATAATATAATAGATATATTTCATTCAGGAAAATAATATGTCTAAATAAGTCATGACAATGCAGTGATCCATATATTCCATTTCTGAAGCTGTCATCTTTATACTATTGAGATCCATATACTCTACTATAGGGCTGTGAACATGGTAAAATGGGAAATTATCTTGTAGAGTAATTCACACATTTACTGCAACTAAAATATCATAATAATAGTGGGATGCTCAAAAATAAGTCTCAGTAAAAATCTTATTAAAGATAAACTGTTGTGATTGATGCCTAGCTGTAGGCTACAATCATTTCCAACCACTCTCAGATAAATTTAGTCATAAAGACGCCATATAAAAATGCGGGCAGCGTGTCCCTCAAAATTATACACTAACGTGCCTGATGGGGGCTAAACGTCCAAGATGTTAATAAAAAAATTATCATCACCAAATTAAATTAAAGCTCCATAGAAATTATATTGTCAAAAATACATTATTGAGAACTGGCTAGGCTATCTATCCACTGGACCATAATGAATGATTGTGAAAAAATAATTCATATGAGAATTAGTTTAGCCAATCGCCCACCAGTTTGAGAGCACCCACTGCATCTAAATATTATGAAAAGGCATGAAAATTTTGATTAAGCAGTGCACTTCTCTATGGATTGCTAATAAATATAGAATTGTTACAGCAAAAATACAGTTATTTTTAAGAGAACAAGTTTTCAATCTGTGTATAATTGTGAACTACTTGTACTTGCACTTTACCCATGTATATTTATTTATACATGGGTAAAGTACAATCATCCTGAAGTTAGCTGACAATAATACCTGCTGAAATGCTCTAGTCAAAGTCTCTAGATGTGAAAACTGATATTATAAATGAATGTGTTCCACAATTTCGATTTTGTTTTCATAGTTTCACTACCAGCTGACTTCACCTATCTAGTGCGCAAATATTTCTGAGGGAGGTTAGTAAATAATAACTATAAATAAAATATTTTTGGTGCAAAAATGTAAAAAAGAATTAATTCACCATTCTGTTTAACTTAGAATAAACATTAATTTAACAGCATGCTCACTCTCAACCATGGAAAAATTACCAATCAAATAGAAAGTTTTTCGCTGAATTTAAGAAAAGTTTTACTCACATCATCCGCTACGCTCTTTAGAAATGGATCAAGATCTTCACACAAGTCAGCTCCCTGATGATAGAATGTGCAACAAGCGTGCATGTAAGACAGGAACTGAAAGCAATATTTGATTTTACACTCTTGGTTTCCTTACACTATAATACTTATTAATCCAATAAACATTATTTTCTGACACTCACAACTGTATGAAAATAAAAGACCACAACTGATTGCATGAAAAACAATTAAAATATCAGAATTCCATCTAAAAGTAAGCAGGCAATTACTTTGAATGATTCACAGTGACACCTCCCAGCTAATGAAAATATAATACAACCAGAGCCTCAATAAGTCTGAGGTTTCTAAAGTGTGCATTGATTATCATTACAGTTGTCACAGAACATTCATAAGTCATAATTCAATATACTGATACTAGATGATTTTTTCTCTTTTTTGACACCTATTTCCTATGACCACCACATGGCCATCATGCAGTGCCCCAAGATTTCTCCCAATAATCACTTTACCATTTTCAATGTCATGCCAATATTTTTTAATTCCATTGAGCATATCTTATGGATAGACTGACAGTCTTCCAAGATTTCTTCTTTCATCCCAAATATTGTGTATTAGTTATAAGTTGCATATGACTTTACTTCCCTTCCTTTGACTTACACCAACAATTGATGACTATTTTTCATTTTACCAATTACACCAAACAGATTTTTAAATATCTCTACAGTTTATAGTATGTCATTATCTCTTTACAACTACTATTATTCTTTTACTGAATGCCTTGAAAAAAATGTTGTAATTATTCCATGCCTGCTGAATAGTATTGAAATAGAAGTAATAAGTAAAATTAATTAGTAAAAAAAAAATTGACAACAGTTATACCCTTGCAAACAGTCCGTCATTCATGGCGATAAGATGAGATAAGGTCATAAGATGATTTTATTTAGGATGAACAAATATTCTTATGCATTAAGGCCAACATGAAATTAAAAGTTTGGAAACCATTGCACTAACCTAAGACATTGACATTGTGAATATCACTTATCATTATTACTCAAACTTTTTATTCAAACATTACAAGAAAGATATGCTCATGTGACAACACATTTAAAATTTTAGACAGTTGGCAACGTGCAGCATTTCTATGCAATGTTATCCATTTTGCTTTACAACAAGAGTATGCATGGTAAAAATGAATATTGGTAAATGGTTTAAGTTTTATTTGAAAATGTATTAAAAATAAACAATAATTATCATACATTAAATATTATTAATTATAATATATTAATATGCGTGATAAATGAAATTAAAGTTATTCTGTGAGCACTAATCTCTCAATGATAAGAATAATAATCTCAAACATAATAATTATAGTAGTAGTCACTTGGCATAAAAGGGTAAGTAAAAAAGTTTTTAAAAATATTAAATAAATACATATAATTAATAGATAACTTATCTATAAATGCAACATTATCAGAAATTAGAGCATGTGCATTTGTTTATATACATACATGCTGACTAGATAGTCTAACAAATCATAATTTAGTTAAAAATATGAATGAATAAATAAGTTACTAATTTTAATTGAAGTGTTGAAATTAAATATTATGTGCTACAATATTTAGCATGATTTGTGATTGAGTGTTACCATTTAAACGTGTTTATAAAAGTGACATCAAATAAGTATATAAATTATAATAAAATATGTATTTACCGTAGCAAGTATTTCATGCCTTTTCCTCGCTCTCATCACGGTTAAGGCATGTACATAATCCAAAGCGGTGTGGCGAAAACATGACCGAGTGGCAGACAGTAAATTCACCATTTCTTCAGTTTCTATTGGTCTATTTTTTGACATCTAAAAACCCAAGTTGTTAATTTTATTATTTGGAATAAATATTTTATATTTTATAAAAGCTGAATACACAACAAAATGAAGCAGTCTATGGATGTTCTACAGTTAAGCTACATTCATAGAAAACAATCTGTAATTTGTATAAAAAATCTAATTATTTTACACAAAGAAGTTGGGTTATTTTCATAAGTGTATAAAAACTAAAGAATTTCTCAGATACAACTTTACTTCAGGTAATTTCATTCTTACTTAAAAAATTTCTTATTGTGTGGGTATTTTTTTAGTGAATTTATGATGAATTATTTCTAAATTCATCAATTTTCTATTAAAAAAAATGATTCTATTAATGTAGTGTGCTGAGTCTATAGTTTATTTTATTACATTTCAACACATTAATGATGCCAAAAAATGAAAGCAAATGTTCAAAAATTAATTATATCAGTTTCAATAATAAGAAATCATTAGCTTTAATAACATAGTCTTAATAATTAGATATGCTCAATGCCGTTTTCAATATAATATTTTCAGTATCTGTACTGAAGTACTGAACATTAATGACTGTTTTAGAATGAAGATTTCGACATAAAAGTGGTTTCTTATGATAACAAAGTGATTGCGTTGTTATACCTGTGAATTTCTTGTGAGGGCTGCATCCAGGTCATTCGAAATCTTTTCAAAATGATGCCTATGATCTTTTACACCTTTGATATCCCTAAAATCAATTATGTTCTCATTATTTATAAAAATCCAATCCAATGCATGTGTGTTCCAATCTGTACTATATGGTGTCACACAGAATGCGCTATATCCTAAGAGAATTGATTATAAGGGATTCCTGTAAATCTTTCGTGGAATCAAAATTCGCACATTAATTAAAACAAACATGAATTTTGCCAAGATGACAATTCACGACTCACCAATCAAAAACACAACACAATAATGTCTCATAGAGGTCCAAAGATCATAAATAATATTATAAAAAATCACACATTATTTAAATAATTTACTTATTAAATTTGAAAAATTTCAGGATACCCTTATTTTATAAATGTTTAAAATTCAAATTCAAGAAACAGTGAATATCTTTCCGTTTTACAGCAGTTTCTCCCTTTAAGAGAAGAAGCCTTGGGAAACACAAGTTTCTATTGATGTAGGATGAGACGGGAAATTGTAATAACCTGAAGAAAGACTGTACGAGAAATCAAGAATGCAGAGGAAGCCACGACTACGAAAAGTAATACTACTGACAGGGGTCAAGTGAATGACAATTACAAAGAATAACAGATGAATTATTTTATTCCAGTATGCTTTAGAACATAATAGAATTTGAAAGCAGTAATTAATATGATACATTGTGTGAAAAAAATTATTGCTAGAACAAGATAATTTAACGACTTTAAGTAATTATTACAACATATTAATTTAAGAGAAAAAAAGCAATTGAACTAGAAATTTCAAACATAATTGAGATTCTTAATATTACTATTACAATCTGATGAAACAGTTTTAACTGTTTTCGACACCAAGCTCTTTGTAAATATTAAATATATTGTGAAAAACAGTATGACAACCATACAAGTGTAATTAATTTAATTTTTTTGTTATCACGCTTACGGTTTTATAAGGATATTGAGAAAAAATAATGGGAAATAAACCTGAGCTATTTATGAATATGACCTTGATAATTTATTGATACAATTATGTATGCCACTGTTATATCAATGGTAACCATGGTAAAATTTTGATGTTATATATTGACTTCTTATTCTAACTTCTAATAACTCCTATCTGTTATATTCAACATTGTCACCCGTGAATCACTAACAAATTTGAGAATTATTGTTTGTGATAAAAAAAAATTCCCTACCTCTTACCTTAGTGAAACTATTTGGAGCTTACTGTCGGTGCTCTTAGTTTTCTGACTATTTTATCTAAGGTAAGTACAAAAAAATTCAGATATTTCCCTTCCTCTCATATCCTCTTGTGATAATTTTTAAGTCTATAATGGAATACAAGAAGGGTCCCTACATACAATACTCACACGCACAAAACAAATAATATATTTGAATTAATGACATTAATATTTCAGATGTATATGAAGTAGAACTCAAACACAGGACCAGGGGACCAATTTTTTTTCAGTATACGATTACTTATAGCTGAAAACGATTTAATTAATTTACGTGTGATAAATGCACAAAAATCAAAAAAATATTTGTGATAAAAATATATTTATATGTGGGTATGTTATCTTTTTTAACTGCTCCAAATATGGAGCACATCTCTACAATGTGAAAAGTCATCTTGACATATTATTTTTTCATGAGTATCGGTCGTCAGACAATTTCTCAGAACATTTGAGATCAATTTATTATTTTTAAAAAATTACGTAGTTATAGGATTCGAATGGCGATTTCCGATCCGAAAGCCATATTTATATATCACACTTTTTGTACATTTACATATAGAAAACTATGTGGCCAGAGTTTCACTTTTCGCCATTTTCTTCTGTACATAGATGAAATTTCATATAACTTAGAATCAATTTTTGCCAAAAACTATCATATAATTCAAAATGACCATAATTTACGCATTGTCGCTTCAGGATTGGTTTGTCGAATAGACTAACCGTCAAATGTTCAAAAGATGAATAGCAAAAATCATTTAAATACATAGAGGTAAATACAAGAAGGTATCGGAGCTATTTTTTCAAAGTTATATGATTGCTGTATCATGTAAGAATAGAATTATAGTATAAAATATTGTATCAACTATCTAATCAATTGAAACAAGTTTTGTTTTCCAAATCATGCACTGTGGATATTCGATATAAAGCGAAAACATGCCATTAATTTTATTACTTTTTGAAATAATGTATGATAGGAGATATTGAAGCTCACCGTTTTATAATCAATAATTTTGCATGAACAAACTTTCTATTTATAAAGTCATTAGACTTAAGTAAAATCCAACAGGCCTCATAAAAAATATAAGCTAAACAAATAAATTTGTGTAGTATTTGCTAAAGTCTGTAAAATCTTATATTATTTTTTTAAGCCTGGTTTATTGCATATTTTTTTTACATTTTACAGGTTAACAAAATGTAATAGATAACACATGCATATGTAATATGATATCAAAAAGCAATTTTACTCAATTATGTAGTATTTTTTAATAATTTTCTTACACTTTGATAAATGCTGTCAGGTTCTTGAGTACAGTCCGAGATGCCTGATCCAGCAAAATGGTATGAAATTTATTCATTTCTTGGAGAGTATGAATTAAACGGTTTAAAGCTGACATCACTGGTGATTCTTCATTGAATTGTAAGCTTAACTCCCATAGAGAATTGGCAAATAGACTAAAAATGTAAAGAAGCATGAATAAATTTAGTCAGCAGACGCTATAAAAAGCTTCTACCGGTCTATCCTAGTTTCAATTTTAGTACATTAGATCAGTGCTCTGTAACCTTTTTTATTTCATGGCACACTTGAGGTTTTTTCCAAAATTGCGCAGCACACTACAAGAAAAAAAGAAAGAAATGCCACCATGTTTTTCTAATATTGGAGAAATGTGCCACGGCACATCCAGCAACGTCTCGCGGCACAGTTGTTGCGGACCACTGCATTTAAGTATTCAGTTCTAACTGCCTCAATGATGGGTTTTTAGTTGGAAATTACTAACATATTCATTTCTAACTAAAAAACATAACATTATAGCTATGCTCAAATTTTGAAATCTGATGATATGATGAAAAGAGAATAGAGTCAGAAGTAGTCAGTAGCAGTAGAAGTCAGAATGTAGAATAAAATTCCACCATATAAATGTTAATGCTCTCAATCGATTTTTTTAGTGCACAAATAGAAAGCAGCTGTCACAGGGTGGTACTTGTAACTAAGTGATTATTTTTATCATTTGAAAAGATAAGTGGTACTCGAGGATTTCAGCACTATTTTCAAAATTTACATTATTGCCTTTTTTCAATGAGTCTAAAGATTCTTTTATTTCTACAGAGTGTTGACAAAAGAGCAGAATAACAGTTGCAATTGTTGACAAAAAATGGACTGTTATATAAACTACACAACAGAAAATTCCAATTAACATGGACCAGTAAGGGGAAAAGTTCATATATTATTATACTTAGTTTTCCTATGTATCATATGATATATTAAGACAGTGTTGTTTCATATTTAATTCTTATCGTACCTTCATACGGATTTCATTTTAGTCATTCAAATATATGCATATGTGAATTCAATATTATTAAAATACATTTAAAAAAAGAGCTCATATTGTTTTTCTTTTACATACCTTTGTTGTGCAACGTACGTTTTCCCATTGTCTATCATAAGGCCACACATTTTAAGTACCTTATCCAATTTTTGCTCTAACAACTCAATGCCATTTTCTTCTTCCTCCAGTTGCGATCTATAATAAAGTAAATAATGTAATTAAAGTCTCATTAACATTGACACTTAACATGGGTGTCAGCTGAGTCTTGACACTGTTATTATTTAACAAATAATACCTGAATTTTGGAGAGTCGCGAAGACATTCATCAAAATCAATTTTTGAAGGCATTTTGAATAATCTCTGAACTGAACAATTCACTAGCTATTCAGTTATAAATTGTAATTTACTACTGGCACAGAGTTGAGGACACACGTCAAGACATCCTCTTCTGTCCTTTTCCATTCATTGTTTTTTGTTAATTATGGTCATTACGAAGTTACCACATGAGTAAAATAATTTCCCTCACTTAGAGAGGTTCAGTAGAAGCTTTTCGGATGAAATACAGTTGATTATTTGTGACAAAACTAAAAAAATTAAAATGATTAGTTTTTTTCAACAAAGTTAGGAAAATAATATTTTTTAAAACGATATCAATGAAAATTATATTTTCTTTGTAAAAACCTCCAATTCAATTATGTTGATTAATTCAATCTTATACCCAAAGAATTTATAAAAAAAAAACAACTAAAACATGTACTGGAACCTGATGACTTGCGCGTTGCAGAGTTTCTGAAATATTTTTTTGTTAGTGGCAATTTTTTTATAATTACGTCCATGATTTTGGCAGTTTTGCTTTTATTTACTTCAGATGCTTCACTGTCCAACGGTAGACAGAGTCATGTCAGAGGTATAACTGTTGACCGGCAAGTTAACAGTATACATGTAAAACATAAAAAGGCGTAAAAGGTTTGCTTTTTACTATTTTTAACTTAACGCCTGAAAGTCTCAAACAATAACATTACATTTCGAACCATCTTGTAGTAGTTAGTATGTATATCTTTAAAACCTCAAGTACGTAAATGGATCGTGTGTCGTAGAGTCGTTTGAGGGATAGAGATTTAATGGTATAATTCATTTATTATTTCAGTCAAAAAAGTTTCGAAATGGTCCGGAGCAACTCGAAAGGATCTAATAAAAATATGGCAAAGATAAAATCTGATCATTTATTTCCGGTGCTGGTATGTGCATTGGCTATTCCACTCTCAATGTCTTTATGGGTGTTCAACTTAGGCTATTCCTATTTTAAAGGCAACGAGCGATATGACGGTAAGAATGGTGTTAAACTTTTCTATTGCATATATAGCTTAACCATTAATTTAGTGATCGGTTTCTGACATTGGTGATCATTTATTTTATGGTTTTACTTATTAAGTTAATCACAGAACTCGATTAAGTTTGCAGCAAGTTGGAAGCGGTATTCACACAGTACTTGAATAGTATAGTCTTTTATTTAAAATTTTCGGCATGTTTAAATATATTATGAAACTGATTAAACTTTTTGTATTTATATCTGTTATAAGGATTAACAATGCAGAAACTAATAACCAATCTTGACAATCATCAGTTCCCTATGAAATCACCTTTTCCTAACATCCTTCTATTTTTTATTATCTATGGCACTGTATCCAATAATCAGTCAGTTTTCTCAATTTGCATTTAATCAATTTCCTATTTTATAGAGATTCTTACAATTCATCCTTCTCGATGGCTGATCTCCAGTGTGGTGTGCATCACAATTATCATTTACGGTCTAAGAAAGAAGAGTCTTACTATCAGCGGTGCCATTTTGGGATTCTTTGTCGGAATGATCCTAACCATCGGAAGTTATGCTTTCTTGGCTTGCTTATTTGTCTTTTTTATTACCTCTTCTAAAGCAACTAAATACAAAGGATCTCTTAAGTCAAAGCTAGAAGAAAATTACAAAGAAGGTATAAACCATTTTAAAATTTTGGATGCTTGAGCCGTAAACCATTAGCCAAACAATGAATGATTCATAATCTTCACAATAATTACTCCACCTTGATTTATTTGGCTTTTTTCCATTTTGGATACAGACCATTAAGTTTTATTATAAATATGCCTGTTTCAATATTTTATTTACTTCCATTGCTAGATTTCACCACTCTACTGTTGTAAATATTTTAACAGTTGGAAAAAAAAAAAAGAAACAATAGTTAAACATAATCCATCACAATCTAGAGCCTTGTATGTCCGTCACATGGCACATCTGATATTCTGTCACATCAATTGCCTAACTTTTCCTACCAAGTTATGTTAGTATTTTTTAATTCTGCCTAATACGTTTTAGGGATAGTACCTGATGATATTAGAAGACACAGAAAATACACTATTTCTTAAAACGAGACAAGCGACGTTAGCAGATGTCATATTTAATTTCTCATGAGGTCAAACTACTTCATCCCCAATAATCCATGCAAGCATGCACTGTCCAAGCTTAATATACGGCGTTTGATTTCTCTGAAAGACCATATTTTACCATCTGTAGAATGTGTTTGTCAGAATCTGAAATGATTTAAAATGACTGGCAGGAGACAGGAAGTTCAACACTTCCTACTATTTCAGAAATGGAGTATACATGCCTCTTCAATGTGAAGACATATCTTGACAGATTTTATCACAATAATCGGTTGTCAGCTAATCGCTCAACCCATTGAACATCCAGATAAACTTTGTTGACCATGAAACAATAATTGTAATTTTTTTATTCAGCTGGTCAACGCACATGGATCCATGTTTTATGCAATGGAGGAATGGCTGCCCAATTAGGACTATTGTATTTATTAGATGTGGGTTGTGGCGAACGGCCTATCAATTTTGCCCTGGACTACAGACCATCATGGTTAGCAATGGGTATTCTCGGTTAGTGATATAAACTATAAACACACTTAATGAACTATAGAATTATTTGATTGGGTAAATGATTCGCATATTAAGTATTGTTTTAAATAAGCCAATCAATTTACCTAAGAAACATAAATCTAAAGTATTTGAGTTGAAATGTCATTAAGTGTCATTATTTTCCAATCATTAATCATAAACTGCTTAGGTTGCTTGTTTGTTTAACTGTTCAAATGATAATGCCAATTTAAGAATACGCAGATTAATCAATAAATAGCAGAAGTCTCATAAATTAACGATATGTGCATATTTGCATGTTGTACACATACAGTTCGAAGATGGCGAAATCTATAATAAGAACAAATGTCTATGGTACTTATGCATACCTTTTCCAGGGTCTTTCGCATGCTGCAATGGTGATACATGGGCATCAGAATTGGGTACAGTTTTAGCTCGAGGTGATCCTTACCTGATCACAACAAGACAAAAGGTGCCTCGGGGGACAAATGGAGGCATTACCTTGATAGGAGTAATCCTTAGTGCATTAGGAGGGCTGGCAGTGGGGTCAGCCCATTATTTAACTATCGTCTACACGACTGACAAAGCAGTTCTGATTGCCAGTCCACCACAATGGCCAATTCTTGTAGTCGGCTTCATTGCAGGTCTTTTTGGAAGTTTATTTGATTCCTTATTGGGGGCAACTGTCCAATACTCAGGTACAAATATATTTTTTTAATTTTACACCATCCTCCACTTTTCACATTTTCTGCCTTTCATTAATGTTACAAAAGTACCAGTGTGTCAATGTGCTAACTTTTGTATAAAAATGAACATTAACACTACTATATCTGGAACTCACTTGTTTCATCTGATTTCTAAATTTTATCATGTTTTTTTTTTGTAGGTATAGACACTCAAGGGCGTATAGTATGTTCTCCTGGCAAAGGTGTGGTGTATATCAGTGGAAGGAGGTTATTAGACAACCATAGCGTGAATCTAATTTCTAGTGTTGTGATGGGATTTGTAATGCCGTACTTTGCAATGGCCATATGGCCTCACTAGCAGAATAAAGATATTCCATTTTATTATTTAATATATTGTCAGCACTAAAATTTTTAAAAGACTACTATTGTATGTTACATTTTGTGTTACAGAACAAATACACATGAAATCAATATATTTACACAAAAAAAATTCCAAGGTAGGAATATACCAATGTTTTGATTCAAAATAGAAATACTATAATATTCAATAGATACCTTGGAGCTACTTTGGTAATAACATTTTATGTGCTGAAAAAACAATTGTGATCCAGAACCATTGGTGTGTTGTTTTACTAAAATAAACAAAACTTCACAAAATGAAGGGAAATTTCGTCCTTAGAATACTGTCTAAATATACAAAACAAAACGTATTCTATATCATGTTGTTTTTATTGCAATATTGTGTAATTTAATATATTTTCATTTCTTGTAACGCCTTTAACAACTTTAAATTTATGCAAAAATATTTTTATAGGGCATGTTTTGAACCTTTCATAAATATAAAAAAGAAGGCATATTTTTTATTCGAACTTGAAAAGAAAATCATTACAGACATTTATCGCTTTCCACTGTTAGAATTTGTATGAATAGCAGCTATTTTCTGATCACAACTTGTTAGTTAAGCGTTCATTTTTATCAAATGTGCCTTAGCCATAAATATCATCCAAAATTGTTGTTTATTTGTACGCTATTTTCACTTGTTAATTAACTACAATATTTTTACTAACGTGTAAATATTATAATTATCTTAATATGGTGTATTGTTTTTTTCTTTAATTTTTTACTGTCATTTTGTCACCAATATTTGAAAGTTTTCAATCTTCAATGTAAAGAGATGTTATTCTACAATATAACATATACTGCAATAAGATGAAGATTATATTCGTTGGCAATTTTAGTCTTTGGTGAAAACGTGTTGTGAATAGTTTATGATACATTTTATTTATTTTTAAGTTTGAAAATACATTGTTGAAAGTATATTAATTCATGTTAATTGTTAATCTTACATTCATATTAAACAAGTCTGACTATGAAATAATGTAAAGCTAAGCTTTTATGAAATATGACTGTTTCTACAAAAAAATATATAGAATAGATAATAGCTATTTATTATTAGTTCATTTTATAAATTACAACTTAACTTACAAATATGCAGCATGAAATGTAGTTTATGCATCTTAGGTTTGATTTTTGATTGTATTTCGTCATTCTATGGTGATAAAAGAAAATACATTCATTTAACATTTGTATTTAACAAAGAGTGCCATTTTGAAGGAGTAGACTCTAGTGAGATCAACTAATCCTTGTTGGTTATTCAGGACTGAAATTAAACTCAATATTTGTATCAGCACATCAAATATCTTTCTTCCTTATTTTCTTCGCAGGCTTCAAATTCACAAAATGGTCACGTGAACATACATTATGTAATATAATTAATTGTCATTTTTATATTAATTACAGGTATTGTCCCTTGTTTTGTCTTCTGCTTATTAAACTTAATATAATTTCTGAAATGAATATATAATATTATGACAACTTAAGTTCAAGTTTTTATTTTTCAATTTAATTACTTCCCAGTAAAAAAAATTTGAATCATAATTGACCATAATTTGTACTTATATTGTGTAAAGTAATAATAACATTACAAGACTATATTTGTATGTTTATATATGTGTATTGCAAGTGAATATTTTTTGTTTCAATAATAAAGTTTTTTTTAAAGTGTGTCTTTTTTATTTGTAAGTGTTTAAGATTTCTTATTAGTCAATAATTCGATCATTTACATGAAGTAATGGTCCTAAAATCTCTTAACTTGGCCTGATATGTGTGTATGTCATTCACTTTTTTATTATTTTACTATACCTAAATCGACTGGGATATCAAAAAGGTAAGAGATCGTGATGCATAAATTATGACTTTGGCTGCTGCATTCTTTACAATATTTTGCCAGTCTATGAAATTGCTGCTTATGATCCTCTGCCGAAAAGGTCTGGATATTTAGACAAAGTATTTTTTTATTTGAAAGCGAAAAGCGATGCATCTTTAAATTTCTCTTTCTTTTATAGGACAATTTTTGGGGACTCATTAATTTTCCTACTTATGATAGAACAAAAATCATCTCTATAGACCTTTACAACTTGAAACATGGAAGAATTTCAATTTGGATTCATATTTAATATTTGAAAGCATCAATAATAATCAAGATCTTTTTGTTGTTTATATGAGTATATTCTGATCATCAGATATAATATATTAACTTTCCCAGTAAAATGATGACATATTACAGAAAAGAAGTATTTTGTATTTTTGCTATGTCAATTGTATTTATGAATAAGCTTTTAACCATTCACTCCAAACCATGAAAATTTATTATGCATATTTTACCTACATTCAAGATTATAAGAACTATGCAGAGGTGGGATTTCTGCCTCTGCATAGGAGATACTATTTTTTTAAATCCTCTGCTATATTTGCAAATATTAATTGCTTTGTAAAAATAATAAACCATTTCAAAAATACTCAGAGGGGGAGGCGCTGAAAAATCTTTTTGCACAAGAGCGCCTCCTACCACGGCGCGGCACTGATCATTATATTTCGAATGGTTTTATATAATATCCGAATGAGTTATCCCGAGTGACGTTATATCATCATAATTTGGGTAATAAATTATAATGGTTGGTTAATTAATTGTTATTCAGATGACTTTTTCGAAAAGCAGTTTCAGTATTTGAATTCAAAGAGAAGAGTGGTAAAATGAAAATAAGTATGGTCTACTGCTATCAGCTGATGACACATGTCAAACTTGAAACTTGGCTTACGTCATTCGTGGCGATGTTATCCGTGCGACTGTTCTGTTCGTTTACTGCGGTTATACCAAATTGTCTGCCATTTTTAGGAATGTAACTCTTTTATCCCTGAGTATATTGTATCTAGCAATTAAATAAATCAAAGCAAAAAGGTTTATATGTGTAGTAATCTAAAGTGGTTAGCATATTGCTTGTGATATCTTTGTAAATATTCGCGCGTCTAACCGTCAAACAAAGGGCATTTTGTTTACTATGTTCGCTACATCCAAAGAAAACAATGAAACAAATAATTCAGACCTGGAAAACCACGAAACGTTGGATCAGACTCTTCCACCAACGATAGGTATAGATATCTTAATTTTTGTGATTTATAAACATAACCTAAAACCTCCATGACAACAAAACAAAATGCAGATAGCACTTATTTAATAAAAATAATATGTAGGACGCAATAAGGTATATCGGTGAAATATACATACTATCATATTAGTTGAACAATATAACAGATCATAATTTATTGAGTTGTGTAACAAAATTAGAACAAAGAATAGGTATTTTTCATTTCATAAAATAGCCGTAGTTGAAATAAGTAGGCACAGTTTTTGTGCTTATGGTAATGAACTAGAAACGTTTGTTTTTTTTTTTTATTTTGTTATTATTCATATATTATACGTATACTTATTATTCTATGTATTCTTAGTGAGAAAGATGTTCTTCATCTTTTCTAATCAGTACTTTTAAGGTGGTGAGTTCTTACCATCCGACGCATTATTAATCATTTTGAAGAATGAATGACTAGCGAATGTTAATCGTCAATATTATGCTTAAAAAATAATACAAAAAGACAGGAAAGCAGCCAGTTTTTTTCAATTTCAAAGTATGTAAAATATGTTGTGTATCAATTATTAATATATATTATGTATTTTATTAATAGTTTATTACCCTTTAATTACAGATTGCAAGTTTGCTGATTATTTTGTTTGTTTCGTACACCAATGATATAACCATGTAGCTGGCATATTTAGGCACCTTTATTTTTAAACAATAATCTTCTTTGTTTTATGGAATATTTGTCACAGTGATAGTCAGATTTTTAAAAATATATAATTTTGCTTAGAATTTTTATTATGGTGATTTTTCTACTGCATTAGATGGAGAATCTTGAAAATGATATAGGCTGAATAAAGAAATAATTAAAATTGCAGAACAGCCTATTATTCACCAAAAAAATTATATCCAATTTGTGGAGACCATGTGTATATCATTGTTAATTTTCCTACTTATCATCACATAAAATTTGGCCTAGTGACCCATTGTTCTATTTTGATTTTGATAATTGTCTCTAGTTCTTATCACAAAGTGTTTATGCTAGTATAGTAGAACCTCGATATTAACATACAAAATATGCCTAGAGATGTGAAAATGCAAACATTGGAAAATGGTTGGGAGAATTTGTTTGATGACCAAAATGTAGACACAAATTAAGAAGGGTTAGAAGTTCCTGATTTCTGTAAAACATAGAATATTGCTGGAAAAGTGGCCGAAAAAATGTTTTATACTGGTTAGAAGTAGATGAAGGTGACCCTAGGTATCATGTCACAACTTGATTATAAATGAATAGCAGACTTCAAAAGTGCAAGCAAAATGATTTTCTCTTAATAATAAATATCTATAAATATTTTTTTATACACAAAATATATTAGAAAACACATTAGAAGAAAGTCAATTGAAAATAATTGCTACAAAATTTATATATAAATGTATTTAACGTAAAGAGAGAAGAGAAAACATAGGGAGCATGCCCAGTGAGTTAAACAGATCCTAATTCAGAAATTTATAAGATAACATTACTCTCACTCAGGTGGAAGATATCAATAACTGAGGCAATTTTGTTAAACATAACCATTGCTCTCCGCATTGGCATAACTACTGGTAGGTCAGTTCTGCATTTAGCAATAAAAATGAGCTGATGTTCTCAATTTCTCTGGTAGTTATCAGCAACGTACAGACCAATATTACCCAGAGTGGCAGAGTTATCAATTAAACCACGTATAAGTGGAAAAAAATGCATTGCCAAATACATATTCCTCGTTAGTTTTAGTAATAAAGCATGCCTAAAATGAAAGCAGTTGGATAAAGCCACGGATAGTATCCATATACCCGCAAGTACAGAAGTCTCGGAAATATCTTCTCAAGCCTCTTCACTATAAGGTCGTATTTCAACTGATTCGGTGCCCAAACAACTGATCCACTCTCTAACCTGCTTCGAACTAATAAATTATACAGAGTTTTGAGTATTGTAATATTTGAAAAGATTCTGGACGTACGTAAAACAAAACCCAGTGCTTGAAGTTCCTTACTAAAAATAGCAACTATATGATTTTTAGGTATTTAGGTATCTCAGGTATCAGGTGTACTTTCATATTGCAACAAGTACCTGTTTAGTTAAAGTTGATAATTGACTTACTGATGTCTATTTTTAAGTGGAATGATATTAATAAAAAATAAATTAAATAAGTTAAACAAAACATTAATTGTAAGGGCGTAATAAGTATTCAATCAATATTGAATTATGTTGTACCATCACGATATTTTAATGAATATTTATTCTCTGTTCTATGTTTGGCCAATTATTTACTTACTTTGACTTATGCTATTTTCCTTTTGTTTCAGTTGTGGATACCGCACAATGCATGAAATCCCGAACTGTTCTGGGGATCATGGGATTCCTTGGATTTGCAAATGTGTATGCAATGAGAGTAAATTTGTCTGTGGCTATTGTAGCCATGGTGAATTCTTCTATCCCTATCATCACAAATTCTACACAAGATGTTTGCCCTTCAGAGCCTGAACAAAATAGTACACATATGGTAATTATTTCTTTTTTCATCAAATATTTTAAAAAGTCTTAAACTTATTCCATCAGACATTAATTGTAATTTTTGCGTGTCAAATTTAGCTCAAAACATTGTGGACCGTGAAGTGATAACATTAAAAATAATTTAGTTGCTTCACTGCTGAAACAGTACTGGAAAATTTATGCACCTTTCAGACAAATACTTATTATTTAATATACCACTTATACCATTGAGTCACTTCAAGCAGACTTTACTAATCACAGTCATAATATGTATTTTTACCTTTTAATTGATCTTCAGATGATTGTGCAGCCTATAAAATATCCATGTCCCACCTACACAATAATTGAATCCGCAATTTCCAATAATTATAAAATTTCTATATACGTTCTTATTTACTCATTTGCCAAATTAGCACAAAAATTATATTTACTGTTTACAGATTGCACATTAATTTAAGTATCATTTTATTAAAAACTGAGAGTTTCATATACCACACTTACAGCATAATTCTTTATATCAAACAAAATTACATAGAAATGCACTAACTCTGATTAGACAAGTTTGTAGAAATTTCGCCATACTAAATTCCTATCTTTTTTTCTTCAAAATTCATTGCATATTTTGATGAAAGGATAATGTGAATTTCATGAACATGTCATGAGTTTGTTTGACAGTAATGTGCAAAGCAAAGATAAATATCAGTCATTTAGTTTGTTTGGGTAATTATCGCCGAGATTTTTACCACCTGTTTAGAGAGTATACACTGCTGTTCAGTGTCAATACATCATATTCACATATTTTTTCTTAATTTTACTTCCAATCATACTATACATTATGACGTAATTGTTAACTGCTTGTTGACAGTTGCTATACATATAATGTAAATTTAATATTATTTCCATTCACTGAGACAAATATAGTTTTTTTTAATTTATCTACAGTCAGTATATAACACAAAACATTATACTACACCACTAGTTTGAAATAAATTTATGGAGAAAAAACACTCTTTTCGGTAATCTTTCTCTTGATAGAACAGACTGACATCTTCTATTCTAATATAGAGATCTACGGTAAAATTGTCTTAAATTATAATAAGGTTTAATATTTGTGTTGTGATTGTACACTATTTTTCTAATTAAATTTATATTTTTCGGGTTTCAGAAAGGTGGAGATTTCAATTGGACTGAATCACAACAAGGAGTGATTCTTGGTTCATTTTTCTACGGATATGTTTTGACGCAGGTTTGCTTATCTATTATTTTTTTACTAAAAGAAAAGATGTTGAAGAAAGATGATATCTGTAGTGACAGTAGATAAATATAATACTTAGCATAAAAAGAATTGACAAGCCCAGGTGGGGTCATGGTTTTCTCAAGCATACTTTTTATGATTTTGTCCTTAGTTGCGCCAATTGTTATCATCCAAGAAATTGTAGATCTATTGAAAATGCATTATAATTCATCTTTAAAGGTATTCCAAGTAATGTGTCCAGTCCATTGGAGAAGCTTAATTTTGATAAAATTATCAATGTCTGACTATCATAACATAGAACAAATATTGAAAATTTTCTTTTTGTTATGAACTATTGAACGACTACATAACTATATAAATGTCGAATCTCTTTATAACGAATACCGAAGTAACAAAATTTCCAGTATAACATATATTTTTTGTTGTCCAGGACAAACGTTTATACAATATGTGATAATAGTTTTCCTATATTCAGTATAATTCAACAAAAGGGGTGGTCCCTAATGTTTTGCTATAAATAAATTTGGCCTGTAATTAAAATAAACAAAAAAAATGCTTATTACTTGTTAGGAATATGTAGGTGATGATTCAAAAGATATTTTTAACAACATTATCCAAATTTGTATATCATAGATCAGGAATCCCTGTTTTGAATATACACCATTAATGCCCTCCAACTTTGACCAATGTATAATACACAGAGTAATAATAAGAATGTTTCATCGATATTATGCATGACAGATGGCATATTTGTGTATGAGGCGGACTAATTAGTTTTCTAATACAAAAATATTCAAAGGTGATTCAATATCTCATATTATTGTATTAGGCTGTCATAAGTCTTCTTTGTTAACTTTATATTGTAATAATTATTTTTTTTCGACAGGTTCCTGGTGGTCGTCTTGCCGAATTATTTGGAGGGAAATTTGTATTTGGTTTTGGTGTTTTTTTTACTGCTCTTTTCACACTGGTTAGTCCCGCAGCTGCCTACTGGAACTATCCAATGTTTCTTGTGATCCGAGGCCTGGAAGGCGTGGCTGAAGGGGTGACTTTCCCTGCGATGCATGCCATGTTGGCTCGCTGGATACCACCAGAAGAACGGTCAAAGTTTGCAGCCATGGTTTATGCAGGTGAGTCATCTACTATCAACAATAAAGGTTTGAAGTGTTATGTTGAAATCAATACTTAACTTTATCCAGAAGTAAGTCTTTACTTCTTCAACTTACTATAAATAAATATTTACAGAAGTTTAACGATTTTTCATACAGGACATGGATGCTCAATCAAAATGAACGAATTGACCATTAGCAATCAGTTTATTTGAAAGCAGTTTGTCAAAATAAATCTTAAAATTGAGTCAACACACTTCATATGTCTGAAAGTGGTAAAGCTTCTTCCAACTCACTCCACTATCATCTTACTGCTATCATATGATAAATGTTACTTCTTTACAATTAGGTTCAAACTTCGGCTCAATTATCTCCCTTCCATTGTCGGCTTGGCTTTGTACCTTGGAGTACGGAGGTGGGTGGCCACTGTGTTTCTACATATTTGGAGGACTTGGAATCTTGTGGTTCATCGCTTGGCTCTTCCTCGTCTATGACACTCCTCATGCTCATCCTAGAATATGCCCCAATGAACTGGAATATATTGTCGCCTCTATTGGACCCAATGTAAGTATAATCATTTAACGTATTACGCCAAAGTGAGAAGTATGCATAGTCTTGGATAACACCTCATTATCACAGATGAAACCATAATAAATTAAAGTAAAACCATTTTCCGTGACTTCTGATTAAGTTGAAGGTGAGATGATCTTTCAACATTGATTTCTAATGTTTTTTACTATCATGGTAATATTACAATATTGAAAATGATACCTATGACCATATTGTTGATTATTTTAATCATGATTTATTGTATTGTTTTTTTTTTTGATAATTTACATTTGATGAATTTAATCTGGTGCATTTTGTAGACACAGACTGATCAACAATTTTGAAGAATGATCTTTGTTATTACGAGTTATAATAATGAAGCTGATACCTAATGTTAACAAGCTTGAAGTTTCTATGAATTTTCCAACAAATTACTTGTGATTTCTGACTAATTTAATTATAGTTCGAATTTGTTGTCCTATACACTGAAACACACTGTATTCAACATTGAAATAATTAAATATGTTACTAAACATAATAAAACAGATATTTTCTAAATGAGTTGTAATGTTTATAGTAAAATGTATTATAGTATTTGGATATAATATATGAGTGAGCATAATAAATGTTGAAAGATTATTGATGGCTTCATTATCAGACATATTAAATTACATGACATATATATTTATTATCCAAATAGTTAATAATATGTGTCATTTTCTGTATCCTATAAAATAGATCAGTGCTCCTATTACCAAGGTTGAAATATAAATTTAATATTATAAAATTTATGTGATAGAATAATTGTCTGAAAGTAATCTTATTAATGTACATTGAAGTCAAGGCTTTATATAATATAAACAAAATGTGACCCAAATAATCAGAGCATATGAGATTTATAAAACTTTAAAACAAATTCACAAAAGAAGATTGTGAATCATTTACCCATTTGATATAGTTAATATCTGTTAACACGTTGACTGCCACGGAATTTCTGACGATTCCGGTCTAAGGAGCCAATTTGATTTAATCATGTTATATTATTAAAAACTTTAATAATAGTACATAGTAGTAATTAAAAAGCTTAAAATATAAAGTTTTGTATAATTGTATTTTTTGTTCACTTAAGCCAAACCTGATTTTTTATTTTCTTTCGTGAGGCTGTCTATTCATATTTACACTGTTATGCTACAAATTTCCTTGTAGCTATACAAATATGGCAAGTAATGAAGGGACGAGATAACTCGTAGTAGGCGTCCTGGGCAAGTAAACAACCTACGAGATATCTCATAGTTGGCAGTCAACGTGTTAAGTCTTAAAACTTAAATATTTCTCAAAATTCATAATATTGTTTCAAATATAAAAATTAAATAGAATAATGAATGCACAATTTTGTATATACTGATGGTTGTACCATTATAAATGACGTTTTAAAATTAGAAATGCAATCAGGCCATGTCAATATAGATTATCCTCACCCTGGAAGTTTTATGCTATTGGCGACTGGTAACTAATTGATATGGTAAATATTTTTTTTGTTTTATCATGTCCACTCTGAAAGTCGATCATACGGTTCTCTGCAATGCAAAAACATGATACATTTTTTTCACAACAATCGATCGTCAGCAATTGCTCAATGGAATTTGTATCCAGTCCTGCATCTTTGGATTTTGAAAAATCCAGCAGCTATAGGAATGGTACCCGCAGTCCCTGCTTCCAAACTGCGCATGCTAACCTCTTAGCTACCGAGGATACTGGTGGAGAAGTTAATGCTCTTATTAAAACCCTGTTTAAAATGAATCCTTTTTTTGTTTCATAGGCTCAAAAGAAGTCTGGTCCAATACCTTGGCTACATTTTTTGAAAAGTCTTCCTCTTTGGGCTATTTTAGTAACCCAGTGCGGTATGTCATGGCAGTTTTACACACAACTCACAGAGCTACCAACTTATATGAATAATATATTACATATGAAAATCGAACAGGTATTTGATTGTTTTTATATTATTGTCAATTTTCAATATTACATTTCTTATCCTAGTTGATCAAACATGTCACAAAAACAGCATAAATGTTTATGTGAACAAAACCAAAATATTATTTAAATTCTTGTTAATTTGATAAATCATGATTACAGATGAATGGGCTGGGTCAATTCTAAATAATATGACATCACAGAAATTTGAAACTATTGAAAGATAATATGCACAATGCATTTTGTGACCTTTTGTTGTGTTTATTAATTTTTTATCTCCTTCCGTGTAGTTAAATATTCTATAGTACCATTCGGTGACTTTGATGTGAATTTAACTAAGACTGATTAAGAGTTCAGACTTAACAAAATTAAATTAATTTATTATATAATATATGCATTAAATATTTATATATTTTTTTTCTTAATTAACTTGAGGCAATTATGCATAACAAAAATGGGTACAAGTATGCATAACAGAAAAATACATGTCATTGAAAATATCTAAAAGGAGTATTGTTGTTATGAGAATCAAAATTTTAACAATTAAGTAAATAATATTTACTATTCATAGATCTGTACGATTTTTGGTTTTTTTGGACAGTAGTCGTTTCAACATTTGGGAGTTGTATGTGTCATTACAAATAATCTTTTGACTGGAAAAGGTTAATGAGAAGTATTATACATGTAATAATTCTGCTTTCAACTTTCAAAAAATGAAATAGTTGGGGTACTACAACAGGAACCATTGAGAATGCATTCTTCAATGGTTGCGAGTTTGAAGAGACGGTTAATCCTTGTGAAAAACATTCTCTCAAGTTTTCAAACTGTACAAATCAATTTACTTCAATTCAGAACAAACATGCTTAAAATGAAATCAAATATCTAACTTTACCATTAACCCATTCACACGTATTGCCGTGTATGTGCGTCAGCAAACTGATAATCCAGAGAGAGTTATCATTCTATTCTAATATTTTATTATAATACAACGGAGAACAATACAATATCCGTTTAATAGATTGTGTATCAACATATACATTTCGTATAACTCTTTTGGCGTTACTAATTTTTAAAATGTTTTTCTCACAAAACTCACTCCACCTAGAGAGTTTTACTTTACCTAAATTAAAATTTCGAATAGCTTACAAATGAAAGGGTTAATAAAAGGCTGTAATTTTAGTATTTTATTTTCAGAACGCATTACAGATGGCTATCCCTTATTTCACGTCCTGGCTGTTGGGAATCGTGATTAGCATATTTGCCGATTGGCTTGTAGCCAAAGATTATATTACCAAAGTTAATTCATACAAACTCTGGAACTCTATTGGTAAGAAAACAAAATTGTTTCATGCATCAGACTGGTAAACAGAATATCCCGTATTTAATTAACATGTAGTAATATCAAATGTATTGTACACTTAAATTTAATTTTTTTGTTTTTTGTATTACGATATAGGTTAAAAATCTCTCAAATAATATTTATAAAATGGCATAATTCAGAAAATAAAATAAGTTTTGAGAAAAACTTGTAAATCGGAACCTTGAAATGCAATTTGTGTTTTATCAGAACTTCCGTGCATATATTTTCCAAATAATTACATAAATGATTAAGCATATAATTCAATAATTTTACATATGTTTATAAATTGGGGTCAAATAATTATCATATTGACCCTATTAGTAAGAGGCTATCAGTTATCCACTTAATGTGTGGTTTAGTTCCTCCAAAACACTTTATGACATACTATGCAATTATATAAATTCAATGTTTTTATTTGATACCGTTTCAATAACATTTTGCAATGCCATCTCTTTCTATGCTGTCACATAAGTTAATGCACATATTATGTTTTCTAGCTTTCTTTCTAACATAAAATCTTTGTAAAAATCCAATCACATTTCTCTACTTTGCTAAAATCCATATGCTTTGTGTTGGAGTAATGTCGGTAATTTACATTTATCTCTTACACATTACTTTTAAACATTTTCTCTCCACTCTTTTATTTTAGTTTGTTCAGGAATAATGATGTATATTTTGATAGTTTGCCTAGTATTTAGAATAACTATTATTTTTATGATTTTGTTTTTTTAGCGTCAGTTATACCGTCTCTTGGACTGCTTGGCGTAGCATGGGTCGGCTGTGATCAGTTATCAGTATTTTTACTCTTGTCTATTACTGGAGCATTTGGCGGAGCTGTTTACGCAGGTAATATTTAAATTTAATTTCTAAATATATTTTCTTCACCAGAATATTATGAAGTTTGCATATTTTTTTATATTCAGCAATGTAACCTCCAGTCTCATCTACTAATCACTTAAAATCGACATTCAAACCATTGGCAACATGGTAAAAACATAATTTTCAAATGGGTGAAAGTTTCAAATAGTAATTTTATTTTACTTCATTTATGATATCGTATTCATAGATTACCTAAGATGATATCACTTTATTTTGAATACAAACATTGCCACTCGCAAAAGTGGTGACTGTTTTCAATTATTATCGTTGTATTAAAATTATTAATTTTTGAAATAAAACAAAAATGATCAATCAACATATTGTATATGATGAGAGACAATTATATCTATTGATATCACACCATGATGAAAAAAATATTATCTCGAAAATAATTATTAAACAACTACAGATACTTAAATTTTTACTCAAATTTTTGTAAATATTCGAATGGGTTTGTATGAAATAGTTGAAAGCAATTATTAATTGTGAATATTTTGCCTACAGGGTATCAAATGAATCACATCGCATTGTCGCCACAATTCGCGGGTACAATGTATGGTATTACTAATGCGGCAGGAAATATATGTGGCTTTCTTGCCCCTTATGCAATTGGTACCATCATTGAAGGACAGGTATTTTATTGTTTTTTTCTGTTTATAATTAATTATCATTACTCCAAATACATTATTACAGTTCCCAAGAAGGATCCTGCTAGATCCCGTCCCGTGCTGTCAGAATAACAATTACGATGATGGATTAATGCATACCCATATTCTAGGAACAAAAAATCAGCTGAATGTCCTATAAAAATAACACTCTTTGGCCATAGAAATATTTGAATTTATTTTCATATTTCTATATCGTCTCCTTCACAGTGTGGAGATATCTACTGCAGAAATTGAGTATATGTATCTCTGCAATCTGAAGAGTTATCGTAACAATTCTTTTCTGATATCTAATGATTTAGCTGCATGATTATGTATGCTTATCTCTCATCTACTGGGAGGATATCATTATTTAGTTGCAGTAAATAAAAAAATATATGTTTAATTAAACTGTAGATTGATATAAAAAAAAGTTTACTTTTCAATTGACATATTTCATTTTAGGAAACTCTCAGCCAATGGCGTGTGGTGTTCTATCTAGCCGCAGCTGTCAACCTCGGTTGCAATCTCTTTTACCTAATGTTTGCCAGTTCAGATGAGGAGAATTGGTCAATACAGTTATCTTCAGCCATGTCCGACGAGAGCAACGACAATAGCGGAACGAGTCCGCTTCTTGAAGAATCTACCAATTCCTAGCACCGACATTCCAAGACCTACTTCTTTCCATCTTATCCTCAGACTTACGTAGCCAATTTTACTATATGGGACAGTTAGTTTAAGCTATTTTATAGACGTGACGATCAGTGAAGAAGTGACAAAGTCCAAAAAATCAAACTAATACAGTTTTGAAAATTTTCTCATATTTGGTGTACTGAAAACTGAATATGGAATCCAATTCTATCTTTCAGTTAATAAAATTAAGCTGTGGCTTATACAGACTTGCAACGTTACAGAACTGTGGGGTCGTATGCACACGTAGTTTTTCGACCTATCTACACATTAATGTACTAATGCTTTTTATCTGTGCAAGGTAGACATTTCTTTATTGCTTATGTGAATTGTACGCTATTAGGAAAAGTTTCTTCGTGCCTATTTTATTTAAACTTGTTTTAAAGTACCTTAGGGAGTAGTTAGTCAATTTTTTTTATTGGGTCACGTCACTCTTTTATCAATTGTCTCAAAAACCTTTACGAGCACATGCTATAAGAATAATAGCATCATAATATCTAAGTAGTTTTTCCATTTCATGTTATCTAGCCGTTTTCGGCAAAAGATCGTAAGCGTAAAACTATGACGATTATTATGTTTTGGCTCATTGATTTTTTGGCAAATTTTTCTATACATAAATATAAATCATACGATAAAATTAAAAATGCACAAATTATGACTTAGGGTGTTGCATTCCTTACGATATTTTGCCAGTCCATGTGGATATCTAATTTAAAATTATTTGATGGAAAAAATGAAAATCACCAAATTGCCGTTAACGGTCTTTTGCCAAAAACAGATCATTGCAGTGATCAGCTAAATTAGAGAGGCAAACATTTAATCTGTCATTTCAAATATGACCTAAAACCCTCTGTGATATTTTAATATGATATCTTTGAATAGTAACAAATGAGGCAGGCGTGCTAATTTAAGAGGAAGAATAAATTAGATTATTTTGTATAATTAGCAATAATTGGTACTCGCATAGCTAATTTTTCTTTAGCAATAATTTTTATTTTCATCTCACACTTGAAAATTATCATTTTTAACAGAGACAGAGCCATATCATGACAATGAAGTCAATTTGGAGTCTCATAACAAAGGTATTATGATATTTTTAATGATCTAATAAGAAAGTATCCCAAGAATAAGAAGAAGGATCTATGAGCTCACTAATTAGTCATGGGGATATTTGAGGTAGTAAATCATAATTTTTGATTATTTGTATAGGATGTGTGGTGACTTGGTTTTAATGGACACTTGCTATTTGTATTAGTGGCATGTGCTGTGTCTTGCTTGGTGCCGAATTACTTAAATCAAGTTTTGAATAAGTCAAGTTATTACCAATGTCAAATAAATAAAATTAATCATCAATCATCGCAAATACTGAAAATATTCATATATGTCCAAGCTTAATAAGTGATTGTATAATTTATACTATGTTCTATATTTTTTATTGTTAAGCATTTATAACCTACCGATCAATGTGAGTAAATCTGTATTATTGTTACTTCTTTTATTGAAATACCATTCCACTACATATGTCATAATTGTTAAATCACTACTGTGGAGGTCTATATGCTCCTTTGGGGCATTTTTACTATTTCCAGTTCATTCCTACTAGTAACTTTGATTTTTAATGCATTTCTTTATTGGAGCATTTGAATTACTGTGTCGATTGGAAAACATTATTAGATAGTTTTACATAATAACGGGGTCAAAAGCAAAAACGCCACTGTCCATCAGTCATCTCACAGAAAATCAAATAAATTCGATAATCGCATTTTGATAACTTATTCTAATACTTTTTTATGAATATGTGACTTGAAGTAAACAGCTATAGATGTTATATTAAATGATGATGACATAAATATGGTTAAGATTAATACAATATAAGCGGCTTGTTTAAATGATTCTATTATAGACTGTGGCATGTTTGCAATTGATCTCATCATATTATTGTTAGTATTTTGTAATTTCTGTAAACGTTTGACTGTGATTAACCATAATTACGTAAAGAATTTTAATAACTGTAAAAAACGCATGTTGCACAATTTGTGATACAATCAAAAATATATTTTATGTATTCAATTATTTTTTTAAACATTAAAAACTTTACTTTTAAATAGAATACCTTTTAATATGCTATACTGTCGCCTAGAAAGAAAAACCATTAAACATTATCATATGTTTTTGTTGTTGAATATTTCCACTCTTTAGCCAGGATTCTATACCGGTGATTAAAATATATTTTAAATGCTTTCTTTTTAAAATATTATTCATGTTATAATTAATATTCATTAAAAGCTTATAAATTTTTATATAACGGTTCCTTGGCTTGAAATCAGTATAGTATTTTACTACAAATATGGTAACTAGTTATGTATATTTAATATTAAGTAATTTACTAAATATTTTTTAATGTTTTAGAGCGAATTTACTTAAACTTGAAAATTCTGTCATTGACATTTATATTTTTCTGCCAATTACATTATAATGTATGTATAACTCAGTCTTACATTTTTCCTACAGTTTGATTGAAAATAATTAAATTATTACTATCGGTGATATACAAAATTACACTTTTTTACTATTTCATATAATTTTTTATTCTTAATATATAAGACAACAGAATTAGTAAAGTAAAGAAGAAAGAAGTAAAGGATATAATGCAAATGGAATTAAATAATGAATTGAACAAAGACAATTTTATTTTTTATTAAGCCCAATAAACAAATATTTTGCTCGTCTCGAGTCTCGATAATATTTCTAGAAATATTTCTTTGGAAAAAAAAATTATAATTTTACTGTATTTATGTTTATTTTAAAAAATAGTTTTAAATGATAGTGTGTATGTTTTAGTATTTTTTTGTTATAATTTCAAAACACGACAAGATTTTCTGATCTAGGTTTAATTAATATGATATAATTTGGCCAAATCATTATTGCCATAGTTCTAGATTTTTTACATGGAGACTTGTGTACAAAAAGGATTCCGGCATTATAGGGAGTGAATTAGTGGAATAATTTATGAAAAATAAATTTAATTGAAACTAGTGTATTTGAGTCGATATCTGTTAAAACACCCATCATGCCATAAAGTTGTGGTAAATCAGTAAAAACATTATTTAAAAAGCCATGTATTTCATCATCAGCTATTAGGCATTTTCCTAATATTTCAAAATATTTGATTTCTTTTTCCTACTGAGTTTCCGACTACCAAAACCATTTTTTTTTGTTCGTTCCATAAGGATGTAAAGAGGGTGTTTTAACATTAATCGATTCACATATGAATTCAAAAAAAAAATTGTTTGAAACGTTTAATAAAAATTCAATGTTTTTTCAATATTTGATTTTTTTATATTCTCCAGGTGTAAAGTAGAGCATTTGGTAATCTTATGATAAGTACAATAATAATGTTTGATTCAATTATTATCGCTGTAATATGAAAATTGATATTATTAGCTTATGAATTAATAAGTAATCTTGAAATATTTTCAAATTATAATGGTCACACAGACAACTGAGTCTCCATTCAATAAATTTAAAATGGGTGCAAGCATTTTTTCACTTCAGAAAGTGTATGTTGTTTTGGTCAACCTAAATTCGTCATTAATTTAATTTTCTGTGTAAATTTTTGACAAAATTTTTATTGCAATTACTTTCACTAAGGTGCTAATTTATAGAGTTAAGTAAATATTAGGTGAGGACTTTTGCATTTCAATGGAATTCTTAAAAACAATTTATCTTTATAGTTGAAAAACATACTTTAAATACGTTAGTATTTCTATATTTTAAAGCTCACAATAAGTTACCTTTTTTATAGAAGAAAATAAAATCACATGTATCCCTCGTATTATGCTATAAGTTAAATTTAAAAAAAATCAATAAAAGTAGAGACTTTAACATAGCTGGAATACAGAGTGGTGCAAACTAATCTCTTTGAATTTTTTCTCTATTTCATAAATTGAAATCCTCTGTTATCTTTAACACCTTGATTACATTTGGATTGCTGTCAATATGATTTTGAAGAAAATTGTATTTTTTGGAAAGTTCACAAGCATAGAACATTTATATAGATAATCTATGCCAATCTCCATTCTCTATAAATCTTGATCAAATTCATGATATGGAGTTAGAGTTATTCAACTAACTTTGGTATTTATTTACAAATCCAACAGATGTTTTTTGCAATGATATCACATTTAATTTATTTTGGTCCTTAAAACTAATTCATGGATTTATGTCATCATAATGATATCGATAATGAGATTAATAATCCATACTACTTTATAATTATTGTATTTGTTTCTTGTTCCTGATATTTGTTTAATGTTCTGACCACATACATATACTATAAATTCAGAATTTTTTATTACTAGGAATATCGCTGCCCTATTGTCTCCAGGCATAGTATAAATAGGTGATCTTTTGAAAATGTATCTATTAATTACCACATATCAAATTAAATATAATATTGCCTTATACGTAAACATACATATTACAATTTGTTGTAAAATATAATAACTTCATTACACAATCAATGATCATGAAAATCCAATTTACTGGTATCATTTAATATTTGTTTATTGTACCCAGTGTTATAATGATTTGTTTTCTTAAGTATGACTGATGCATTTGCAACTACAGTGGAGTCCTACTTATTCACGAATGGTAGAAATGCAAAAAAAAAAATTTAACTAAGTATTTCATTGATTTACTGAACTTTACCATTATCCTTATTAGGTCAGATTAGCAGGGCAGAACTGTGCAAATATATAACACGCAAAGCACTCCTAATTACTACCATCTTTAATTCATATTTATGATGCTAGTTGTTCATGTAATAAAATGATCATGTATGTTAACGAAACTGCTCTTTGTCTACACTATGTAATATGTATATTTCTGTCTCAACCATTCCCTTACTGTAAAAAAAAGTCTTTGTGAATACAATATGAATTAGGAATGACCAAATGTGATATGAATATAAGATATTCCTCCATTATATAAGTATGTATGACATTTAGAGTATTTTTAAGTAAAGTTTAATGCAAAATTATAATTATGATAAAGTATTATTAAATAAAATGGTGTTGACATGAAATGATTTTTAGTTATTACTGTGATTTTATGTGTTTGGAACAATCATAATTGTTTCGGGTTATGAATACATCATCAAGTTATTCATAACTTTAAACAGATATATACATAACAAACTCTAACCTATTCTAATTTACAGTACATATATGCTTTCACCAATGTATTTTAAGTAAACAATTTTATTTATAAACTTAATTATCCTCTAGATGATTTGTAAACAGTTCTATATAATTGAGTAACTTATAATAATTTCAGTTGATCAAAACTTTACCTTTTAACACATTTGATTGGTGTCGTTTATTTTCTGCCTTATAATTTAATTGATGCTCAATTTAGTATTTCCATAATATGATTTGTTAACCATGTATTATAATCAGTGCCTTAGTCTAAAAAAATACTAGGGCGGTATTTCATTTTAACCGCCCTAAAATGGAAAAAAAAACCTTTTTTTATGAATCAATTTTATTTACCGAAAATATATATCCTTCGTAAAAGCCATTTCAGGCCCAAAATGGCACTAAAAGTTGATATTATAGTGCAAAATGTGAAATAAATGTGAAGTAATATAAAAACCTAAAAATATTAAAAAAAAACATTAGATATATCACCAATTGATATTGGGAGACAGGGAGGTATTATACCCCATTTGAATCATCGCAGCCATCATTTGTTTCGCTTCCACATACCATAAATCGTATTTATTTTCACCCGAGCATATTTGAGAGTGCTGATATTCCTGAGTTATCTCGGATGTGAGAATTTCAATATTTCATAAAGTTAGCGGTTGGAATATTCATAAAATTAAAAAAAGATCATAATGTATAATAAGTTTCATGTCAAAAACGTTACAAGGCAGCGCCCCACCACTGATTATAATGTATTGTTTATTCATCAGAAAATTGATAATAAATGTTCAAATATTTTTAAGAGTGCTAATCAGTAAAAATTGTGTTTCTAAGAATATTTGTTCTTCCTAAGAAATTTGACATTTATTAAATTTAAAATATAAATTTGTTAGCTGTTCAAGCAGCGAGTAAAATAAATTTTAAAAAACCTATGAATGAGGGGGGTTAAGGACTGCTTGAATTTTCATCAAGGAGTGATGATGAATCTCATTTATTAAGTAGTCTGCACAGTTTTTTGTAAGAAAAAGAACGATAATGTTGACAAGTCAACTTTCATGTAGCTTCAAGATGTACTGTCACGAAATATCCGCATTAATGGTACACTAATTAGTGAAAAAGGTTAAGGTTTTGCTAAAACGTTAAAAGTTGTGTTATTTGAAGCATTTTCAAGCAAGTTTTTCTTATATTTATATAATGAAACAAAAGTGTAGTTCAACGAGTTTCGTTGTAATGGGATTTGACCTGTATCATGCATTTATATTATTTACTACTACATTTCACATGCTAATCTAGCTTCTTAATCAAACTGGCTTGTATCATTCTTTATATCGGCTTAGTATAATTTTCTAAATCAAAATAAATAGTTTTGACATTATTTTAATAACTCAAATACGTATTTTACTAATTTACATTTCAGTACTAAAGAAAATGCATAACATTTTATTGTAATTTGAACTAAAGTTAAATCATTTTAATTCACACCACTGTTACAGTGTTTCATATTCTATCCTCACATGATTCAAATACTGAAAAAATTGAATTAATTAATAATTATATACAACACATTGATGGATTAATCGAAATCGGTTTTTCGACCATGGCTGGAGTAAGCTGGCTTGCAGATTAAGTCATCGACATTGCGGTTTCGATATATTGTGGGTTATCCGTGGACAATGTAATTCATTTATTTAGGCTGTCAGAGGGAGTGGAATACGATTGATAATAAATTGAATTTTACAATATTATTTTTTTTATTTTAAATATTTTCACAAAATTTTGGTACTATTGCATCGAGATGTAAATTTTACCAATGTTTTATAATTGATTTAC
Organism: Rhyacophila evoluta; assembly: GCA_022683975.1. Taxonomy (NCBI): domain Eukaryota; kingdom Metazoa; phylum Arthropoda; class Insecta; order Trichoptera; family Rhyacophilidae; genus Rhyacophila; species Rhyacophila evoluta. Next base: position 35,984 of record JAGVSQ010000188.1, read on the forward strand.
ACTGAAGTACATAGAAATCTAATGAAATGACTTTAACTAGTTCATTTGATTTGTCGCAATACCTATGTTTTTTTAATTATAAGCATAATTATGTAATATTTATAATGCCTAAATAATTTACTATAATATTGTTTGATCAAAATTTAATCACTCATACCTTTAATGTACTATTAATGGAAAAAAAATGGTGAGACAATTTTGATAAATCAATTGTTGAATAAATATATTATATTATTATATTCCAATGAACTTTTTTTTTTTTAATTTCCTTATAATCGTATTTTGTTGTCAAGGCTTTGGATACCAGAAGAACTTACATACTGTATTCAAGATTCAGGATTTTGTTTTTATCCTCAACATTATAATATATTGCTTTTTATCCTTTACTTAAATTAGTTCATATTCCTTTCCTATTGTACAATAATTGAATAGATCAGTGCTCACCAAAATTTTCATGCTTGGCCCTCCAAATTAGATAATAATACGCGCTAAAATACACAGATAATCAGATACACCTGGACACAGTATAACATGGTACTTATATAATACAACACAGTATCGATATAACATGGTTGAAGAATTGTGTCATATTCTTGTAAAACACTATTTACATATTACGGCTTTAGAAAATATAATCAATCAAATATTAATTAATATATCCGATTTGGACACCTCTTAGATCGTGCCATCACTAAAATATTGTATTTGTCATATACATATTGTGTGTGTGTGTATAAGTATACTAATTATCTCTTATTGAATAATTAATTCTATGTCAATTATTAGTCTGTGACTTTATGATTTTTTTATGTATGCCACACTATTAGTGCATTAATCTCAGTTTTAGAAGCCTGCATAAAAATAAGATAAGGGCATATCCTCTGGATACCTAATTTTATACCATTTTTAATGTTCCGGAATGGCATTTGACATTATTATAAAAACAACCATCATTTCTCCAGACGAGGTTGCTGCATTTTATGTGACAGTCCCGTATTTTTTTATTCGTCGTTCAAAACAGGGGTAGTGAGATATAACTACCCCTTTTAATAATATTACTTAAAAATAAACAGTCTGATAAATATTATATAAGTATATTGTCTTTGAACATTTTTAATATACAGGAATAGCACGTATAGTCCGGTTTGAAATTGCCAAAAAAAAAAAAACAGAAAATCTTACGGAGGGATTTTTTGAAAAAATTCTCATTTACATAAAATTATTTTTATGCGTAGATTTTCGTTCTCCGTTAAAGGTCCGAGATTACGTTATTGCAGTTTTTTGGTAATATAAATTGCAATTTCGATTAAAAATATTTGAATTTAAAATTAATTTAATGATAAAGCCCTTCTTTAGGGTTTCGAATAGTTATTTTTAGTAAATATGTGGATTTCTGTCCATATATTTAAATATTATATTAATTACCCTCGCTTTATTTATGAATAAACAGGAAAACAAAATTCATAAAAAAAACTACTCCAGAAATGGAGTATAATATGATGTACTGCAATGCGTCTCCGCATTGCAAAGACGTTCATTAGAATCGGTTATTGGAAAATTGCTCAGCCTATTGAGCATCTATACATCCATTTTCCGGCTTCCGGCAGCTGTTTGATTCAAGCCCGAAACCTCCGAAGCGTGCACGCTGATCTCTGAAATTGCCGTTATGAATATAATAAATTAATACACTTTGCTTATAATGTGAATAAGTATCGATTGGGTTGGCAATACCTGACGTTTCCACACCTATTAGTAGGCAACGGCATGTACAAAAAAATACAACCCCTTATGTTGGAGACATCAAAAAACTATCCAAAGAAATCAACCCGAAACTCGAGCGTTGTGAAGGGCTATCAAATAATAGAGTGACAAGGGTCGACGTTGGTTGATGTTCACCCTTTGATCGTCTTTAATGTTGCCATTGTGTAAACAAACAAAAAATGGTCGTGATCCAATATGCCACAAAACTGGAAGCGGTTACCGCGATTGGAATTTATCCATTTCTTCAGTCGGTGTCTTTATGTTGACTTTTCAAAGGAATCTGGTCTACATTCATTATTTATAATCAAATTGAAATCAAAAACATCTCACAATAAATAAACTTTGTCCTGATGCCGACATTGTACAGCATATAAAACTTGTATTTAAATCGAAACTTTAAAATCATATTTTTATAATTATTTGATAACCATTAGCAGCTTATATCAATCTACGTTTCCATGAAGATATTTCTCAACTAAATCCGCTCATTTGCGCCCTGTGCTTTGTGAAGCCACATATCATATTTCCGGAGAACAATTTGCGCAAGTTATAATTCCATATAACTTTCATTCAGTGATCTATATTTGTCCATATTTTTAGAAAAATCACAATATTAAAAGAAAAAAAATTATATATTTCAGGAAAATTTGGCAGTGCGCGCAAAAAACTTTTTGCAGAATGGCGCCTCCTAAACACGGCGCGGCCTGTATGTAAAATATTTATTAAATTAAACAACTGTCACATTTTCCTCAAAGCTCAATTTCCAGGGAGTAATTTTTCAGTTTCCACGGCGACATTCATCCATGTAGTATTTTCACGATTAAATGATGAATTCTTACTATCCATCAAATGACCGAATATAAAAATGATAATTACTCTACATAAGTTTACTTGGGCTTATTTGAAAAGTATAATAAAATATAAAAACAGAAATAAAGCTGCATTTAAAACAAATTAAAAAAAAAAAACATTACGTTTTGGGGACATTATATTTAAAAATGTAACATATTATAAATTATTTGGCGATACCTACATTCAAATAACGCCACGACTAAAATAAATAAATATCTATCGCTTGTTAGTCGCGGTGATGTTTCGTTTTATCTTAAAATCCCATCTTCAAAGAGATTCCCAAAACTCTTGACAACGGGGTTATTAAAATGTTGAAAATTTTCCTTTTATTATTATAAGCTTTTGTCATTTTAGTGTCCAATAAAGATTACTATTTTGCCCGAAAACGGCGACACAGATAGACATTAATTCAACAACGTTTTATACCGTATTATATTAAATGTTGAATATCTATGAGATATTATAATTGGAGAAATTCTAATTTATTATAAATCTTGTTTTTGATCAAATCACGGTGTAATTAAAATCACTCATTTATATACTAAACTATAAATAAATAGTTAGAATAATAATCTTTACTTGTAAATCAAATTCCAATAATGTTGACGCTTTGACACGTTTGCGTATTTGAAATTTACGCACGCAAATACCTACATTATCTTATGGCGTGATTTGTACAAAAACAAAACTTATTTACCAATTTAGATCGGTTCAAATTTATATTATAATGTAAATGTCGTCAATTACCATCTGATGTGTAATACATTTTTGAATGGTGAGTTAATGTAACATTACATAGGTGTTTAAAATATCAGTAGTTTACCGGATTTAAAATCAAACGTCTGTTTGGTACAAAGAAATCATACGTCGAAGTAGCCTGTGAGGTCTTTAGATTCGCGACCACTGGTTTATATTGATGTTACTTAGTATTTTTAATGTTGTATATTTTCATTTTCATATAAAACGAAACAAATACATATATCTACGTACAGCTTGTAAAAATATTTATTATAATAATTTATATAAATGAATTACAACTAAATAAAAAAAAAATCGGCAATATTTTATTCAATGATAACCAAATCACCTTTCATACAATATAAAATATAATATAGCCATAAAGTTCGTTGCAATTTATGTTAATTTTGGAAATATTTTTGAATACCATAATTATTGAAGTCTTATGAAAACGAAACACGCATATGTCACTCAAAAACACTTTGTAAATTGGATTACTCAAGAAGCTTATTTATGTTACATAGGTACTTTATTATTATTACTTGGTTTACAATTCGGGTAATGCGGGTTTGATATCCTCATAAGTATCACAAAAGGGATCAGCTTCGTCATAGTGAAGAAAGAACAAGAATAAATAAAAATATTAAAATTTTTTTTTTTTTAAATAAACAACAAAAACTGTTTTCGTATCCGTAATTGATATTTTTTTTAAATGAGTGTTTTGACGTATGAAAGGGTAATGCAATATTTCGCATTATTAAAAGTCCATACATTATTTTGTAGTAATGCTTTCCTGTACAGATTCTTTACATTTTATTTATGAAATTTAATATCTTTACAATCGAATATTTGCTAACTTCTAATGATATTTTGAGAGTTGAAATAATTGATGGATAAAAAGGATTTAAGTTATAATATTTTTTTTTCTTGATTCTAATCAAAGAACTGAGATTCAATAAGATCGTAATAATATTTAAAAAAATGATTGGAAATAAAAAAAAATATTTTATCGTTTCTAATACGTATTTTTAAAGTGGTTTTTGTGCATACCTATATATAATATTACTTTCTTATATCATACTTTCGGAGCGAATATGATAAAATAATATTTATAGAATATATATATTGTATGTAAGTTCAGGGCTTAATACTGTTGTATATAGATATTATTCTCTCCCGAAAGGTTAGCGTGTCTGCTGTGGAGCCGAAAATTATGGGTTTGATTCCAACACCTGTTGGATATCAAAAAAATGCAGGACTGGCTACCCAATGGGTTGAGTAACTGACTGATAATCAATATTCGTGAAAAATAAACAGTCAAATAAATCTTGGCAGTGCGGAGATCCAGTGAAGTAGTAAAGCCAGGGTGCTGCCTTACTAATTTTTTGATACGGAACTTTTTAAGCACATTTAACAAATATTTTGATGATGTTTGTGTACTAGCATAATAATATTACATCTAGATTTTTTTTAATTTTGTGAACATTTATTTACCACTCGAGCCACTAACATTAATATTTTTTATGCAACAAAAAATTAGTGGTTGGATTAAAATTAAATGCCGCCCTAGTGCTCTAGGTACTTTTTTATTTAAGACTAAATTACTGCGGAGGATTGGCCATCTTCACTCTGTTATAATCTATGTGCTCCACTTTCGTAGGGAAAACGATATACCAAAAAAGAAATATTGAAGTAACTCTATTCTGAAATACGTGCTGTCAATGTATTCACACTTTTAAAATTCATATGAATACGTAAATATAAGTATTATGAAATTCCAAAAGATTGTCCAATGGCTGATTTCGTATGCTCTTCATACATTTTTATGCATACATTGTTTGATTAAATATTTAATATTCTGGCGTTGAGTAATTTGAAAATATCAAAATTTACATGAGAAAGACATTATTGGGAGTTATTAAATTTGAGAAAATTAAAAAAGCTCTCTTCGAACAACAGGTATACGACGCCTCAAAAACAAAGCTTAAAGCTCGTATTATAAGAGGGACGACGATTCGCAGCACTATCACAATACTGGCACAGCTGAATAATATACTTATATATTATTTTGATTGAGCTATAAATTTATCAAAACAAAACAATTTTGACCATCTTGATATGAATTATAAAAATAATAGAATGGAAAACGTATAGAACATCACATAATGTTTCCGTACTACAACCTAAGATCGCACGAGTGATGTGTATGTAGTGCATTTTCTTATAAAAATAAATTGCTTGATTCTTATAAATATTTTTAATGAAAGTGCTCAATGACCACAATCGTTTGCGTATTTTGACACAATAGTTTAATAACTTGTACATTCTAAAATCTAGCATCATTTATTAATACTTGAAGCCGATTGGAACAGGTGTGATTTTGCGACACTGGAGCTGACTCGGCCACATATTATTATAAATGCCTCAAAAGAGTCACCTTTCCTTGCCTAATTGTTTTTAAGTCGGCGACTTTAGGCATTTTGGAAGGCTGCTACTTACTATACAGAATTTATCGGGCGGATATGGATGCAAGACCTAGAAGAACGCAAGATACTTGACGGATGATAGGGATTCTTAGAGATAACATGTTGTCTCCATATCCCCCACTTAGAGAGCGAATATGGAAAAATAAGAATAAAAATATTATATTGAATTATAAACGATTATTTTTAAGTTGTTGCATTACTTGTGGCATGGTTCGCCAAAACACGGGCACACTTTCCAATTATAATAATTTAATGTGATGCGATAATCGAGTGTGGAGATTTCGGCGGATGACCGCCGCGGGCCTTTACCTTCTGCTCTTGATGATGGTTAAATGAATTTCGTACCTCAGGTGCTAAAACCAACACCAGTCTCCATTTTCGGCGGGCCTGCGCAAAGAATGCCGATACAGGACTACCGGCGCGCAGGTGACGGACACGGAAGGATACCATTTATAAACTTGCTTAGAAATGTGAGAAATTATTAATTTTCATTTTATAAAACAGTCATAGTTCTACTTCAACTATTCAATCTAGTAAAATTATGATTCAATAAATAGGCGTGTGTAATTCTAAATTACTGAATTGGCAGTCACGTTTATAAATGTCGAGTCGCGCAAATGTATAAGCAAGATTTTACCTATCTCATAATGTGTTTGATTCAATACGATTCAGTTACAGATCATGTTAACTTATTATAATATTACAGATTAGCGCTTTCGTTTGTGAGATACAAAAAGCTCACAATATTATTTTTGACACCTGGCTAAGAATATCTATCTATATGAGTATTTGTTTTAAGTATGAATTTGATAAAGATTCAATAAAGTAATTTACAATACTCACAGACGATGATTTTTATTATGTTGAAATATTATAGATCAGCTCTTTCAACCTATCGCTTGTGAGCCACCGGTAGTGCAAAATATTATTTTCTTGCAATAAAATACCTTGGACTGACAGTCCCCGGACTTCAGGCAAATTTTAGATGTATTAGGATCATTAGTATATTCAAAAAACTAATCATATGACGACGAAATGGTACCACCAATAATCCCTTTCATAAACAAACATTCCAATAATAATTTTGCTACAAATCACTATTTAAACCATTTTCATGTATTTTTAGATGTAATGAACGTGCATTAGGGAAGTAGCTAGTGAGTCTCACAAGAAAGAAATTCGAAGATCTTGATGGAAGTGTAATAAAATGTGTAGAGTATACATTTTTATAACCAAATATCCTATTTATCTACTATATATTAATAACAATATATACATGTCGCCTCGGTATAAATAAATAACAAGCACATGCTCTGCAACGTGGAAAATCACGTGTTTAAATCGCGTCAATACCTGAATTTTGATACTTTTGATAGTTCGATTTACAAATGATTGTCGTGAAAATAAGATATCAAGCCAAATCGGCGTATTTATGTGATACATGTGATACATATGTTACATGTTTGGAGCGTAAGAGGTTTAAAAAATTAGCTGCAAGTGATGAAAACAGTCTTCTCCACTTGTAGAAATTAAATCACTTCGAAAATATACTACGAAATAATGAGATCGTTATTCTTCCGTACCGTGGGTGCTAAATTCAAAGATTTGTTTTAACTTAAGGCTATGAATGGGTGACGAGTGGTGATTAGGGCATGTCGGACGTAAGAGGAGAGGAACAAGAAGTGTTCTTGTGAGGGGTAGAAGACGATATTCGATGGTAATTTGTTCCCCAAATTGCCTGCAACACCTGCCGCTTCTAAACTGAAGGGATGTATGCAGTACCAACCTAAAACAAACACGCAAAAGATTTGCAAAACAATTGATTTTTAAAAATAATTATTCACTTATATTGTAGTAAGAATATACAAACAATTCACATTGCGGATATCCATGTACTCCATTTTTGGATTAGACATCTTTACATTATGTACATGCATATGCTACACTTTCAGAGCAGACATAGGAACAAATAAAAAAGTCTTTAAAGACATAAGCCTTCTAAAATTATTTGGTTTAAATTGATCGCTTTGGTCGGCCAGATGAACGAGCATATGAGATCTGCCAGAAGAAGTCACCGGCGCTGTACTATTTGACTCATAAGCAAGCATTTACAAGACTTCGAAAAACGAGTACTATCTTTTTTATTATTATGAGCTTTTAATTAGGATCGTTCGAGCCGGTGAAATCGTCTCATTGCTACATTATTGCTATTTCTATCTAACCAATACCATTTTTTAGCACTGTCTCATTATGGCGTCACGATGTGAATTTGTGATTTTAAAAGTAATATGCACCTGGTTTTGTTGGTCACATCATATTTCGAACAAAAATTTACTATGTATATGCTAGATATATTGATACTTGTATGCCTACCTCAAATCATTGCTTATCTATGGCTTAAAAGTTAGACTATTAATTCTCGATGGTAAATATTTAATATGAAATAGACGATCTATTCACAAATTAGTTAATGTGGAAATGTTAATATCTTTTCCGAGAAAACTGGAATGTACCAAAAATTATCGAATTATTTATTATGGGTCATAAATGAACCTCCACCCTCCGATTGGAAAGAACAAATATTTATCCACGCGGCCGTGTTGGAAATTGCTATCAGGGGTGTGATCAGCATCGCGATCTCACATACCCCCTTATTAAATATTATAAAAATATGAGGCAAAAAATAGGATAAATATATAAATAACAATTTACACCTGTGTTAAAAACGCCTCGGGCTAATTTATGCTTGCTGGAAGTGTATGTTAAATTTAAAATACCAAATACGTATTATGATTATAGAAATTTAAAGTTTCTAGGTAAATGAACAGTTTTGTTTGTTTATATTTGTTTTTGTTCAAAATATATTATTTTCAATCACGTTCTGCATCTTACAAACTTAACTTTGTTACAGGAAAAATAATGAATTGTCTATCACGAATCTCATACAACTTTCTTTCCACTCCAATGCATGTCATGTCTAAGGAATTATTATATCGATAGATACAGAGGAGTGAAAAATATGCAGCTTCCCTAGATAAGGCCGATTACAGTCCAATTTTGAATGACGAGTTTTAAAAAAAATAAAACCTTCTGAATACATTTGTTATGTTTGAAATATTTTTTCTCATGAAAATCAATAGAAACGACTTGAGAAATGTTTTCTTTATAACTGGCAAAAATATAATTATATAGGTATATAAAACCCTGAGAGTATTACCATATTGTCGAAATCTGATTGTGGATAATATACACATCATACCACTAGGTCTGTGCATGGCTCATTCAGTGTGACGCTTTATTGTTGAGCTCTGGCGCATCATTTAACACACGCGTTTGCATACATTTATCGATTGTGTATTCAAAATACTTTAAGGACTTTTAATAAGACATTGTGGAATTGAAGATTTGGTAAACATTGTAGAATATAAGGGTAATTGAATGTTCAAAAATCAATTCGTGCCAATTTATTGATATAATATAACATTAGAATAAACTTAATTAAAATCTATCTCTATTAAGAATCCCCTCGGTTGCGTAGAGGTTAGCATGCATGCCCAGCAGTCCGGGAAATGTGGATTCGATTTCCATATCTGTCTGTTTTAAAAATAATCCAAAAATGCAGAGCTGAATGTCTATTGCATTGAGCAATTGTCTGACAAACAATTATCGTGAAAAAAACAAATCTGTTAAGACATATTCATATTGTTGAGATCCATATACTTTACTTTAGAAGTGGATATCTTCACACTTTGTAGATCCATATGCTCCACTTTGAGAGCGAAAAAAAGAAGACGAAGAGTTGAAAAAACAAAACGCGTTAATAAAACATCTCATATGATGTTATCAAGTTTACAATCTCAACAATCATTATAAGGAATAAAATATTCATGTAGCCTGATATAAAAGTGAATACATTCGTATTATTTGAATTTAAACCACTCAATTGCTCGTGTGGAATGCAACTCATTTTATGATAGCAATTATTTTCCTTTGCCAAATTAGAAATAAAAATAAAATTGCGCGGTTGGATTTTTGAATTTTGGCAAAGCTGTGATTCGGGATTTTTTTTTTTGCATTGCTTCATTTTGAGTTAATTTCAAGTTTGACACGGAAAAATTACCGCAGCATCCTGTGGGCTCCTATAGAGGAGGCGCACCGAATTAGTGAACTAAAATGAAACATTATACACATAACCCAATATTAGTTATTTTTTTTAAATATTTACCATACAATTTATAAAATTAATAAAAAAAAACATCTTAGGTAATGAAAATATGAATTTGTTCAGAGTTTTAAATCAAATGATGATACTTCCAATATTTTTCCCCAGTTTCTACCATATTTAACTAATATTTTGTCGAGTTGAAAGCAGCCAAGAATCATTAAAACCGAGTTATTTTTAACTTATCTTAATTTATCTTTGACTTAATCAATAAATTAATATATACAGTTAAGGTATCCATTACTTATTATCTGATGCAATATAATCGGATCGGATGCTTTAATTATAATAATTATTTATAGATGTGTAGTGCAGTATAGTATTTTTGTAATATAAATATATAAAATTACGTATAATATAAGTTTTAAATATATTATATCTACCAACCCGTAAGTAGATAACCCATTTTCCATTTCAAAACTTTTTGACAACTTGTTTTTCAACTTATCAACCGATTTAGAAAGAATCAAGACTTATCTGCTTATTCCGGATAAGTACTCATTTAATATAAGAAAGCGTTTTTATGGTGGAGGTGTTTTTTTTTCAATTCTAAAAATGTTTGTCGTGTTAAATGTGATCTCTACGATTGGCTGAATATGATCTACTCGCATATACATACTATACTGGTAACATTTGACGTTTGTGAGTGCATCATTTTCTTTTTTTTAACTTAACAAAATCTCAATTGTGTCACATTTTTTTCTTTTTAGAAACACTGAATATATGAGCATTGTTAAATGATTGGTTAAATTGATACATTATCTGCCTCCAATTGTCTGATTAGTCAGAAAATTATATTTAAAATTGCCACAGTTGAGATTTTGCACTCTAGACACAGATACAAGTCTTTGGGATTGAAGAGAAGGTATGAGTGAAAATGTGTGGTTCAGTGGTCAGGTAAGGAAGGTGCTAATTGCAGGCATGTTTCTGCGCAAAGCGAGAGCCGACAGATAGCGGCTCGTGATTTAATCGAACGTTTTAATAATAATATCCTTGTATTCGAGTTTTATCAATCGATTTGGCTTAATATTTTTACTGTCCATCAAATAGATTAATAAACTGTAATCCGAACCATAAGTGATAAATTATGAACAATTCTGGATAATTATATGGCAATATTTTCGTAAGGTATCAATTAGGTTAATATTTATAGTATATTTGTTTCCAACAAGCATACAGCTAAGCATGCAACCAGACAAATGCACATCAGACAATTGCACACATGAAAAATGTACTCATATGCTTACTCTTGAGGTGAATATGGCAATTGTGGAAATAATTTATGGAAATTAAAGATAATTGATGTCACTTGTCTGTTTGCCCTATAATATAATATTTAATACCACATTCTTTGTTACTGTAAATACTTACGAATTAAAATAATACATACAAATGTAACTATACTTTAATTACGTAAATTTAGTTTAAAATTCCACAATATTTCTCTGTTTTCAGTCGTAAAATATATCAGTAATTGTCTTATGTGCATTCGTCATGGAGTTTCTTTTCATACCATTATATGGTATTTCCATATCATTTCTAAATTATTTTCTAAGAAAATATGATAAAGTTATTGTTACGAAAATACATTTTTCTGTTTGCTGTGACACTTATATTATATACGCAGAGGTTTGGTTTAATATAAAATAAATTGAATTTTTTTTTCAAACTTATCAGAATATTTGGCAGTGATTATAATTATAGATTTCGCAGAAATATTTTCAGTATTTAGCCGTCTTAAACGATAATCACAAATGTGGCCTAATAAACAAAGTTTCCTAAAATGTACCGCATGAATTTGGAATAATTAGTCTATTCACACAACTAATAAGTCCTAATGAAAATATATTATATTAAACTACTTCACTGGTACCGATTAAAAACAAATATTTCTTTAAGTAATTACAGGTGAAGATTCAAACACTGCTCTCAACACCCGATTATTTTACACTAGATATTTTCGTTTGGAGTTTTTTTTAGCACGAAGAATATTTTTTAGAGAATTGATTCCAAATTTTATCATATTTCTTTTGCATTTTTTTGTGTTGGTATCACTCGGTTATCAAATTTATGTGAACGATTGTCAAATTATGAGCTATATACATAATTGGAAAAATATAACGATGGTTGGGTATCTACGAGCGTGACAAGGTGCCAATTGGAAAAATAAGGTATGGCTTGTAGAAATCAAAGACATAATTTTAAAATACATATAGCGTAATATTCACGGAATTTATTTAACCACGGATAATTAAAAAACATATGCATCAAATATAAATTTCCTCCCTTCAATTGGTTAATTTATATAATAAAATCCAAATATATGCAGAGCTGGATAGATACTAGACTGAGCAATTGTGTGACAATCGATCGAGCCATTACAGTATTGTTTCACATGTGGAGCATATGGATATCTATTAAGTAAAGCCGTATAGGTACAGAATGATCGTCAGCATATATACAAGCAGCGAACTCCGCAAATCAAAACGACATTTGATCAACATAAAGATGTCCCAAAATGAGCGGACATTTTAAATTTACCGCCATTTTTTACGGAAAAACCATAGTACATATTTTTGTTCGCTTTCATTACAAAACGTTGGGTTTAAATTATAGGAAGGCTCACAACGGAAAAAAGCGTGAAAAATTACTTAAGGTGGTGTAAAATAATTCTATTAGGCATATGTTTAACGAGATTGCCTCGGATATTGATATCTTCCACCTAGGTGAGAGCGA
>JAGVSQ010000189.1:0-48777 GCA_022683975.1 Rhyacophila evoluta
TTTGTCAGACAATTACTCAACCTAATAGGCAACCAGTCCTGCATTTTTAGATTTTAAAAAAACCCCAACACAGATGGGGATTCGAACCCGCATTCCCTAGATCGTTAGGCGTGCACGCTACCAACTACGCTACCGGGGAGACCAATGTATAATAGTTACTATGAACTTGAATAGTTTTCTGAAGATTTTAGTATGATAAAATAAAATAACTTATAAGCTTAACTTTCTTAATGACGTGATTTTTACGAAGAGTAGATTAGTATTGATATGTTTATTTGGAAATGGATTGATTATTAGTAAAACTGTTAACATATTAGCATTTCATGTCGTTTAGAAATATACACATCGATGAGTTAAAGTGAAAACTTCCACTTTCGGACATTTTACAAGAGAGTTTATTCTGATATAAAAATACATTGTAAGCGATTCGTTCGTAGAACTGTTTACGAGCGACATATTTTTGACACACCTCTGAATACAGAATAGAAGAGATATATATTTTGCAATGCAGATCTCAGATCCAAATGAAGTTGTTAAATTTTCTTGTAATGTTTTTTTAATATATTTAAATAACTTTGGATTGTCAAATTGATACGGGACATGCACAAAGTATGATGCAAAAAGCCGATATTATTAAGTGATTTTCAACTAACAGCGGACTTATCAATTTTGCGCTTTAAGCCATCGATATGTTGATTTTTTTGCACGTAATGAACTTGAACCAATGATCTTTGACATCAAGTGACTGAGACAGTACTTCTCAAACTCTGGGTCACGGCTCCAATGGGGTAGCAGTTTTCTTTCTATAGGAGGCGCGAAAATTGCTATTTATTTATGAATATTTTTTCACATTACATATTTAGCCAATGCATATATTAAAACGTGTTAAATTAAATCACATTATTAGACCGTATGTATCTACACAATGTGAAAATGTCCGCTCCAAAGGTTGAGTATAGAGATCTGCGCAATATGAAGACATGTTTTGACAGATGTTGGAATCGAATTCGCATTCCCCTGATGCGAGTCTTGCATGCTAACATCAGCTAAAGGAGAGGCAATTTTTCTTTTAACCTTATCTAATGAAATTTATTGTCCTGTTGCTACATGAAACTCTTTACTTCCCATTTCCTGATATTTTCGTTTCTATAATGAATTCGTTATTCGTGCTTTTTCATTTTTCTTCTTCCAATTCAATTTAACTTTAAATTTCATTATGATAAGTAAATAGGAAGTGTCCCCAGTGTAAAATATCACTCAAACTTTAGGTGTAAATCGGTTTTCTAATGTAGGCAAAACATAATTTTATTATTCAGAGAACGCGAGCGAAAATTACATGATCTCCCTCTGCAGAGAGTGTCAAATTTAAATAATCAAAATGTCAGGTACACTTGCATAAAATATTCGACTGAAAATATTTTTTGGTGGAGAAATTTATTTATCCAATTCCCGGCGCGTCTATCAAACGCGCGGTGATTTATCGAGGCAATAAAATGAACCCACTCTACTCCTGCGTTCATTTCGGCAGATTTATTAGTCATCATCATCAACGGCATCGGTCTGTCTGACACTTGATGAAAAGAAATATCTACGTGAAGACTGCTTTATATGAAGGGTTCATTAATCACAACGGGTGCATAGTTTTATTAAATTGCACTGTTACGGATCAATTAATTTGTCGATGGCTATAACTGTTAATACATTCATTTATAAGCTGACTATGTTTGATTTAGTTTTTTTTTAATAATCGCAATGTATACTACTTAATACACATCCCATCATAAAGACATAAACTGTAACTTCTTTACTTTAATTACTAGCAATCTAATTTCGTAAATACAGTTTTTATTTCATAATTTATTTAATGAACACACAAAAAAAATACCAAATTTTGTATCTACAAACTAACTGTTTTATATATTCATTATTTCCAACACAGATTTGACTTTTTTGTGTTTGTATTAAAAAATGCTTTTTAGTAAAAGCATCCCCATCGCATCAATCTCACGCCCCTTTGCAGATGTGCCCCAAAGGTTGGAAAACATTGTTATAAAAGTATCGCAACAGAATTTTTATATTTCATCATTAATATTAAGAATAAGATATATGATGGGTTGGTAATCAATAATCACTTAATCTCGCAAGACATTTGGCATCTAGTTCTTAATCTTTGAATGAACTAACTGTGTAAATAGCTACTCATCTGCTACGTCTGATACCAAAGTAAAAGCTCTCAATTATTTCCGAATTAACGTTGTGTTCCTTTCAATTCGTATAAATCTTTTGATTTATTACTGAAGATTTCCATATTCAGTTACATGAATTCAAAATTTAAGTGTATTCAATATATGTCAAAATTGAGAACTACTTGATAAATAGGAGCTCACTCTATCTATTCCAATCTAATTTACTTATTATAATAACCCTCATTACTTAAACGCAACAATGTTATTCATTAATTTAAATGAATACTCCGTTGTACATTCACACAGCATAATCAGTATTTATTTCCTTTATAAAATACGTTATTTTATTATAATATATTTTATATAACAAAACAAGACACATTATCTTCTTAAATAAAATACGGAGTTTGTAGTGTGTATACAATTTAAATGCGTTACAATGAATAGGCAAACAAAAATAATTACTCTAATATAAAACTACCTTTCGTAAAGTGTACGCACGCATTTTAGCCCAATTTATTTATTATGTGGCCTATACGAAAATTCCAGCAACCCAAGTTTGTTAATTATTCTGGAAGATATCCGAGTAAAGCATTATAATAATAAAGTGGAATACGAGCTTCATCTTGTCCAACTAGCTAGGCTGGCTTTGGTTATTATTTATACCATACCTGAACTATCATTTCTTCAAAATATTTAAAGCGTATATGTATTATAATATATCAATGATGTGAAGAAAACATCCTTTAAAGTTTTACAGAATTCGGCCATTTATTTCAATATTTGTGTGCATACTCATTAATCATTTCACTTATTGGTTATCGTTGTCGTATATTAACAAATATATTAGGTCTCGAGCACAAAAAGCATTTTCATATCAATCTTCCGTATAAAAAACTCTCTTTAAAAATACTTAACCTCACTTAACTCAATCCAACCTAACCCAACATAATCTAACCTTTTTTTCCAAATAACTCTATACTGGAAACTATAGTCTATTTTTCTCTCGCTCTTTTCGAAATTATCTTTTATGCATTTTAGGCAACAATGAACACTCTGTCACTATTATTAGATTGTAAATACGTAATTTAACTAGGACATATATGTAGGCCTAACGCAGCACAGATTCGGTTTGTTTGACTATCATTTGATACCAGCCGCCGTGAATGGGTTAATTTTAAATTCGTGTTTTGTAACGAACATAATTAAAACTATACCGTAGCAATCTTCTTTTAAATTTTGATCGTGGCCAACTCATCCAGGTACACAAAAAACAGTCTTTACCGAACTCGTTTCTGTTATAGGGGAAGTAAATATAACTCATCAAAATGCTTGAAATGCATGAAAAGGACTCAGGTAGAACAAGGAACAAAGATATATTCAAATCAGTGTTTAACCACATGTGACTAAGAAATAAACAACCCAAAAATATCTCTTGCTTTAATTTTAAACGTGTAAATTATTATAGGATACGATTAATTTAAATAAATGTATAATGCATAAGATTTTTTTACGATATCGTCGTCAAATGTAGATCATATGAATTTCTAGAGTCTGAAATAAAAATATAAAGATCTACAAAATATTAAGATCTTGGCGGTTTTTTTTTAATTTTAAACATATTATTGTTATATTCTTTATAGTCTGAAGTTGATGTCTTGGTAGATTATTTTTCACGAGACTAGTTTGTCAGACAATTAGGCGTCCAGTCCTGCATTTTTGGATATTTAAAAATCCGACAGATGTGGGAATCGAGCCCACATTCCTCGGATTTCTAAGCACATATACTAACATCTACGCTACCAGTGAGACAAAGTAGTTATGTCGTAAATAAAACAGTAATGGGCAGTGTAGTTTAACCTCCTCCTCCTTAATGTTAATATTATAAATTATAATGTTTCAAAAATGTTCATAAAAATTAATAAAAGAGGTCGAATGATAATTAGTTAACAGTTAACAGCTTAATAGCCGTGATTTTTTGCTGAATTTCGCATGGCGGTCAGCAAAATTCACGAGTAAATATGCAGAAAATTAGAATAATTAACTGCCATCTCTCATTAATATTATTATTCAAACTAAATCTTAACACAGTTATTTCTCAAAAAAAACAAACGTATGACGTAGGACTCACATATGAGTCCACAGCCACCAAACAATGTTCTAGCAAGACTCATATATGATTCCACGGCCATTAAGCTGTAAACATATTTTATTTTTTAATATTGCTTGTAAAGCACTTAATATAAAAAAGTGGCAGGGCGGCGACCTGGCTCAACTATACCACTGCTTGTAACTACTTACTCATCACACACCTTAGCCAAGAGACTTGTAATACGAGCAATAGTAGATTTACGATGTTAGCTTTTTTTTAAATTACAGTGATAATGGAAAAAAAAGCTGCGCTACATGCAATTGACAGCAATGTCGAGCAGCAGCTACTACCGTTATTGCACGTGAAATATTCTGTAATGTGTGATATATGTGCTTACTACTAGATAGTTTTATGGTTAGCTATAACAGTAGTTCAGTCACGACGGTGGGTTAGAGAAAAAATTATAAGTATGTAAAAATTAATTGTAAATATTTTTTTAAAACAATCTCACCATTATTAATTGAGAAATGTAGACAAAAAGAGAAAAAAATAATGAGAATAATATTTAATCGATCAATTTCAATGAAATTTTAAGGCATATTTTTTCTACAGATTATCAAACTATATATAACTATATATAGTTTGATCTTAACTGATTATTTTGTCTATCAATCGCTCAAATCTTGGGCTTTTAGTTTTACATCTTTGATTTTTGCGTTTATGTAATTTGAATCGGAACCAACGTTGTCTAATATGAACTAACTCTAAGAAAATACATTTCCTCCCCCAAGCCTATATTGACAAAAATAGTCACGAAAAAATACAGTTATATCATTTTTTTAATACAAATATAAAATATATTCTATACGAAAGATTGCTTTTCGCTGATTGGACCATCCGAAGAAGCTCGTAACCCGACGGATCATAAAACTATTATGCAAATACCTGCCGCACGAAAGGTTACCTGTTCAATTAAAGGTTCCCATGGTCTCTAAGTCCCTTCAATTCACCTGCTTTTTGATTTGGCCAGACGATTCTGCTACTGACTTGATGCCGTGTTTGTTAGCAATTTCTTTTTCAACCACAATAATACTATTAATATAATTGAGTATCGATTTAAAAATAATTACCCACTTTAAAAATAATTTAGTAATAAATAAAACAATTTTAAATATTTTACTCTCGTGACTAAAATTAACGTTTATTAGAAAAATATAAACTAAACATTTATTGTCATATTGTATAATATAGATCATATAACAGCTTTAAAGGAAAAAACGTCACTGTTCCTTGAAGAAATATCGTGAAAAATCAAATAAATTCGATGATCCACAATATTTAACAGCCAGAAAATGAATAATGTTTCATCAAATTCCTAAAGTACAAAGACGCTTGATAAAATATAGTGAATTTTTAATAATGAGTATCATTGACTGATAGTTTTCGATAAGTATAATAATTATTGTTTTATGTCCCTCCGTCTCCCCACTGCGTTTCCGGTAGCGTACCTGGTAACGTGTGCGCTCAGCAATTCGGGGAGTTCGATTGCCCATTTGTCGGATTTTAAAAATCTAAAAATGCAAGACCGGATGCCTATTGGATTGAGCAATTTTCCAATGACAAACAATTCTGATGAAAAATAATCTGTCAAGACGTCTTCACATTGCGGAGATTCATATACTGCACTTTCGGAGTGGATATCTTCACACTATATAGATCCATATGCTTTACTTTAGGAGAAAGTATGGTGTAAAAAAAATATTTTAAAGTGTATCATTATTATGTATCACTCAGATTTTGCATTTGATAATATAATAGCTTAACATGAAAACCTTTAACGAGAAAATCGGTTAACATGAAATAATAATGCAGTCCTGACAAAATCTATCTATTTTCATACATTTTAATGTTAACATGAAAAGGTTTCGCATCTCGAATCAGCTAGCAAGCTAGCAAGGAGCAGTTGGAGCAGACTGTTCCAGGCGCACAAACCAAGGGGGGCGTAAGTAAAGCAAAATTAGTGCAAGAGCAGTGGTAGATTTACCTATAAGCGCACCAGACACGCGCAACCACGAGATTTTGGACGAAGAACGAAATTAGAATTTTTAAGATAGCGCGAGACCTAAAAAAGTAGGAACGAAAAACCGGAAAGGGCGCAACGATTTCACTTGCTCCAGGGCGCTAAATTTGTAGCTTCACCACTGATAGTCGCCCAGATTTCGTTACTCTTTTTTTCACCACCACTCCAATTTCTTCATACAATAATTCTTAGGTATTGCGTGACTTTAGGTAAAGCTAATGTAAATTATCAGACGGTATGTCTTCGAACTAATTGTTAATTTTCACAGAAAATCGGATGAATTAAGGTTAACGGTATTAAATAGAAAATATTGGTGAATTTTTTATGAAGACTTTTAACGTGAAATTATGTGTTGGTCTTCTCGGTTTCGTGCTAAGCGATCTTCACTGTATTAATTTTTCAGACCCTGTGTATATTAACAACGTGTATATTGCCTAATTAAAAATTGTACAATTAAAACTTTTCTTTTATTATAACGAAGGAAATACTTAACATAAAGATATCAAATATTAAAAAAAAAAAGCAAAATCTAGTTCGTGAACACGATCCATTATAAAAGTTAACAAATTTCAAATATTTTCAAAGTTATTGTTGAGCTTTTTCTTGAAATAGTTTGAAATACGTAAGACAATTTTGACTTGCAATAACCTAGCGCCTGTTATTATAATAGTAAAGTAAAAAATATTGATTTTTCATTTTCTGTCAAAACTTTTATAACATAGGAGAACGTTATCATAAATCACAGATGTCATGATCGATAAGCTCAGCACGCATACTTATTCTTTTTCCGGTGACAAGAAAAACTTTTGGAAAAGCGAATTGAACTACTCAAAAAGTTTTGTCGAAGCCTCATCCCTAACTCTATCACATGAAACTCTCGAACAAAAGTTTTTTTTTTCATATAATACTGTACAGAATCAATCGTCAGCGTAAAATGGACGAGAAATAAGCTACAGATATAAGATGAATAATCCCATATATCTCCAACCGCATTGAAAATGTTAAAATTTAATATTCACCCAGTAATAGATAGAGTATTTTAAATGAACATACATAAAAGTTCTTTCTTAATTAAGACATGAATCTAGAGTTATTCTATAAAAATTAAACTCTGAGTATTAAACTTGGACCTAAATTATTATCACCTCCTCTGGTTTTATTTATCTTTTAAAATATCGATAAAAAGGAGTAATAGACTCATCACTTCTGTAAAGACAGCCATTTAGAGCGATTGTTGAATACAATGATTAAAATAATCAATGTTTTTTAATCTCCTATTGATTGCGACTAAAATTTTTCCGTTTCAGCTACATATAAATAGTTTAGTGCTTTTTTTATTTGCGATTGTTTTATTTTATTATATTTACATGATTAAAGGCTATTTCATTTAATATAATACTAATGATAACAATTCAAATAAACATCAGAGTGCACTCTAGTCTGAAAATTATTGTTTTTGGTCACTTACTGATTTGACTCGTGACGTACCCACTAAATGAATGAAGCTAGGCATAAGGATAAAAACAATTAACAGTGCAGGAAAATGTACGTCAACACGCACATTTATTTAAAATAGTAATGGTAAAGATGTTCAACTCAAAGACAATAAAGCCATTAGATAATGCTAGTATTCTGCCGTAGTTACTGGGTTAATCAAATGATCCATTAAGACAAAATACTCTTACAGCATACATATTTACTTTTAATGACTACGATATAGCAATTGATAGCTTAATCATACTATCTCCAATGTATTTAACAGAAATTGTTTCTATCGATGCTTTTAACTACAACAAAGTGCAATATGTGTAACATTTAGGGCAACAATAAACGAACCAAATACCAACGCAAACACAACGTATCTCTAATACAATTTTCATGGTAACAGGTGTAAAGTATTCTTAATAGTCATATATTAACTATATTGCGAGTACGTTGTAGTAGCGATACGATTGTCACCAACCTTGGGCATTCGTTTCTTACTATTTCACGCTTATTTCTCGCTCGCGGTCAATCCATAGGATAAGCTTTCTATTTCAAGAACGATTTCAGAGACTGGTGTCGTTAAATGACTTTGTTGATTGTTTGATCGGCCTTTGGGAATAGTGGGAATCGTTAACAAGGTTTAATCCAAAGTTTTCTTAATGCTAAGTGATCATAATATGCTTTTATGATCTGCTTTCTTTGAGTCTTTTAATAGAAGACATATTATTATAAATGAAATTTCGTTATAATATTTTTACTACAAGTTGACATGATCCACACAAATAAACTCAACGTTCAAGTATTAATTATAATAAAAAAACTACATTAATATGATATAGGTAAGTAAATAGTTAATCTCACCATAGCGTAGAGATTAGCGTGCGCGCCCAGCAATCCGGGGAATGCAGGTTCGATCCCACATCTGTAGGATTTTTAATAATCCAAAAATGCATGACGGGATGCCCATTGGATTGAGTAATTGTTTGACAAATAATTCTAATGAAAAATAATCTATCAAAACGTCTTTACATTACGGAGATGTATGTACTCTACTTTTGGAATAGATATCTTCATGCTGTGTAGTTCCAAATGCTCCACTTTGTAAACGAATATGGTATATAAAAAAGTAATTAATTACACCTATGATTTGAATTTCAATACCGGGTTTTTTAAATCTTGTTAGTTAAATTATTTGATGATTTTAAACGTTTTTTCATTAGGTAGTGCGTGTTAGGTATTTAGACAACGCAACGTGAACTGCTCTTCAAAGTACTAGAAGTATACCAGGAGTAGCTTCCAAAGATTTTGGATGGCGTGCACGAGTTAGAGTATAAGCACATATACATCATGTACTGTATAAGTCTTGAATAGAGGCATCACGGTTTGTTTTGAGAAAAAAGTTATACTCAAGTTCGTAATAACGACTAATTTACTAAATATTAATAACTGAAAATGAATATTGATGAAATTTACAGTCACATATTGATTTTAAGTTCTGTTTATCAACTTTTACGAAATAATCTCAGTCGTCCTTTGATATGTTTGTATCTCTTAATTGTCTATTAAACTAACCAATTTAATTTAACTTTCAGGCGGTCGGGAATTTTTTCGCAGTTTTATCTACCTCGATGGCTCTAATTTCTAATCCATTGTTACCAACCCTATCACGTTAAATCGATTATACAATACCGACTGTGCCAACAGCTTTCAGAGAGGATATCCGGCAGACGAGTATCGCGTGACTATTTCTCATGGAAAGCTCTCTCGACTACATCACTGTTTATTTGCACTAAGGCTTCAGTATTAATCACAGCATGCTGTGTGGTATTAATGACAAATTAATTCGTGACAAATTCGAAACAATCGCAACTTGACATCCTATAGATAGGTAATTTTATGATAGACAAACTTTAAGCAGGGATTGTTTATGTTTGTTTATATATTATTTGATTTATTTATGACAATGACCACGTCCCTAGCTTCTTATTGTTGATCTATGAATTAATTGATTTACGACTCGGATAACGAATAAGGACAGCAAACAATTCTTCTATTTGAATCTAACTGAGTATCAAATATGAAAAACGACCACAGATCATGGTTTGATGTCATTATAATATAATGTCTTGCTATTCTGATGTTCAACGCATGGCATTCATGTATCAATGCAAGGTTTTCAACCAAAATGTAAGTCTAGTGTGGAATTGAAAGCCGGATTAATTACGCTTAATTAATTACGATAACCACAAAAGCGAAATCCACGTGTCATTAGACATCTGCTATGAAAATAAAATACCAACTATCGATGTTATTGTATACGGGACATCGATAATTGTACATATTTTTAAAAATTCGTATAACCTCATTTTCGATCAAGTTGTCTTGAAAAGTTTTCCCTTTTCAGCCAAAATATGGAGCTACTTTTTCACAATGTACTTGATACCTATCTTACACTTTAAATTTCATGCTAATGTACGGTTTCATTAAAATTTACTAGCTGGATTTTTATTTGGAAATACACGACAGAACTTTATTTTCTACTAGATGCTCAACAGCTTGGGAAATTTGTTAACAACCATTCATGATGCATGAGAGGACACAATTGACAATGGTTAGAAAAAATATTAAACAACAAAAAAAAAAACGAAGAAATAATCTTAAAAATATACTTTTTTAACTTTCATATTAATATTAGGGACAATCCTTGACTTAAAAATAACGAAACTCAATAATTTCTTGCAAATTATAAAAATCTTTATAATATTTACTTTCAAAATTATCGGTATAAAATTATTTTTGTAATATTATAATTAGAAATGGATCGTGTTGTATAATTCGTTATGGGCAAATTGTAAGTTAGATTAAATTGGACATCAGCATTTTATGATCTGTTCTCTTATGTATATTTTATTTTACGATAGCAATGATGGCCGTAAGCTGTAATTACTTCTACCCAAAACATACAAGGAAACATAATTAATTTTGATACGTTTCGGATACTTAGGGTGAAAATTAGTTGATTACAAAACATTGTAACAACTGACGAAGATGTAACGATACAATATCGATTCCAAGCAGTAGCAATCCATTAATTTGAAGTCTCTACTAATGCCAGGCATCAAATAACAAAGCCTCGCATCGAATACCATCGCGTGACAAACTGGCTGGGGGCAAAAAATACGAAAGCTCTAAAATATACTGTGGTTTACTTACGAACATTGTTTTACTGATAATGTAAATAGTTAAAATATTCGACGACACATTCGTGAGAATAGATTTGACCGATTTTAAAATGGGGCTTTACTTTCAATAATCAATCAAACCCATTTTCTAATCAATTTTAAAAATATGAAACTATATTACAAAGTTTGGCCTCGATAATTAATACAGTAAAACCTTGATATAACGGATTAAGGCTGGAGCTATGATAGATGTCACGGAAGCAGAGATGCGAAATAGCTATAAATAGGTGAGTAAGAAAGTAAGCAAGTTGTAGTGACGACAATGTGCTGTCGCGTTGGCGAACTATCTCACCTGCTCACTCATCTATTTATAGCTATTCTCGTCTCGGTTGCCGACGCTCTGATGGTGTCGCTCTACAATAATGGGGTGTACGTTAAAGCTTTAAGTCCGAAATATATAAATGAGTTTTGATAAAAAATATAGTTGAATGTCATTATCCGTTGAAACGTCAATATATTTTAGTAAACTTTTGAGACGAGATCTTATCACTGATAAATGTATTGTTCAGCTTGCTGTTTCGCCCTTCTCGCTATCTTCATTCCTGTTCTCATTTCCCAAGACTAAAACTTCATCTGCTAATTCACTTTCAGTCATGATGTGATACTTCATTTACTTTTAACTACTGCAAAACATTTTCTTCGACTTCTTCTTCAGTATTATTTTGAATAATCATACAGAAATCAGGAACTTCTAAATCTATTTCCGCATCTTGGTCATCAAATACATCTTTCCAATAATTTTCCAATGTTTACACTTATACCGCATTACGTATATTTTGTCTGCCTCATCCTAAGTCCGTTATATTGACATTCTACTGTACTGCAATATGAATTACCTAAAAAAAAAAGTATTTCAAAACAACATGGCTGAACATGATATTAAACTTGAAATTCATAATAATTAAAAAATAGAGTTAACTAATAACTTTCACTTAAGATCTGGATGTAGCAGATTCGACTTATTCAGCTGCAGTACTTAAACAAAAACCAAAGATGTAGGACCGGATGCTCAATAGTTTGAACTATCGACTGACCAATTCATGTGAAAGAAAAACTGTCAAAATAAGTCTTAAAATGCAATATACTCACGCAGCGTATAATTCGAAGCTAAAATCTTTACACTGTTAAGGTCCATATGCTCCACTTTTGGATGGGACAAGATATAAAATATTTGTGTCTAAAATATTATTTATTGAATGTGCTTGTAAGTTAATGCGGCCTTTGAAGTGTGTTATTCCATATTTTATTATAGTTAAATACACAACCTTATATAACATTATTTATTATTGAAGAAGTTGATGATGATATAAGAATTATGTTACAACTTATAACTAAAATTTATTACAGAAAGCTATCGAAAATGTAAAAGCTCTTGAAATGAGATGTTACATAAATGCTACCCTTTTGCGTTACGATGAATAATATTTTCATTAATAACGTAATACTCTAACCGCAGGGCTGGTCAAGTTTGTAACATATATCTATTTAATTTATTTTATTATGATAATCATTCAGATTTTATATACGTATAGCTTCATCGACTTATTTGAAATTTTGTCGCGTCAAATATTTTACAGTTTCAAAGTATTGCATTCAATATTTCAAATTTATAAATACTGTTTTTTTCAGCTTATAAAATCTTAAAATATTTCAATTACTATGACTCTTCTTGTTAAGGATTTTGAACAACTGCGTACATTTATATTAATTGAGATGGCTTTTTCTGGTCAAACAAAAACCATTCACTACAGTTTATCGGATCTTATTAGATTAATATTCTTATAGAGGTAAAAATGAGTGTCCATTTTTTTCGTATAAATTAACCATATAAACATATTTTTTTCTATTGCTTTGCATGCTAAATGTATATTTTTAATACTTGTTCAAAATCTTCTCCTTTACATTTCGGTATTGTAGAATGTGCTCACTTTTGAAATACTCCCCCAATTTTGAATTGTGAACAAAAGATAATTTGATTATGTTATTTTCACTTCGTTGATATCGTATATTGAAGGGTCCAAGCAAAGTATCATTACTTATTCTACATAAAACATAATAATGAACATTTATAAGTCAAGCTTGTCTTCTTTTTACTGTTTCAACTTTCTATTTCTATAAAATAGTTTACTTGAATCGAATTATTCATTACGTTTGCGCTCTCAAACTGATACAGGTGTTGGTATTGCCTGCATCGTAAATTTGATAGCGTGTCACTGGGTGGCGTGCGACGCGCGACGGCGTGACGAGTGTCGCAGAGCGTGTCCTCACGTGACACACGAGGGCGATCACCTGACATCCCACAAAAGGTCGATCAGAAATGCATTGTTCGTCATTCATCGATACCTTTCCTCGATTAAAAGTGGAATTTATTAAAAAGACTCTCCCACATACATATTTTATGATATTCACTTAATGACATATAATTAGAACACCGAACACTTATACCTTTTTTATAATACCTAAAAAATGGTTACGTTCACAGCAGATTTCAAAAAAAGAACATTACTATCTACATTTCAAAACAAAATCTATGGAAAATAACCTCAAATAAATATAAAATAAAATGGTTATCGAACAGTAATAGGACATTATCCATTAACTGAAACTTTTGAGACCTTTATTTTTATTCAATTATTATAATGTATAACAATAAGTTATACAAGTAACAAGTGAATAATTTTGTTAAAATAAAAACTAAACATTCAAAACTTCAAAAAATTT
The DNA here is from genome assembly GCA_022683975.1 of Rhyacophila evoluta. Taxonomy (NCBI): domain Eukaryota; kingdom Metazoa; phylum Arthropoda; class Insecta; order Trichoptera; family Rhyacophilidae; genus Rhyacophila; species Rhyacophila evoluta. The sequence continues at coordinate 13,807 of JAGVSQ010000189.1, forward strand.
CAAATCTTTACGGGTAACATAAAACATATCTCTTCTTCAAACTATTAGTATAGTCCTATCATTTACAGCAGTGGCGTGGCTATCTTGGAGAAGTTGGAGTAATTGGTCCAGGCGCGCAAATCGTGGGGGGCGCAAAATTAGAAAGGATAACATAGAAGGCATAATATAATGTTACTACGTGACAGTTAAAATAAAACTAGAAATTAAAATTTTGTAAAAGAACGACATCGTTTCTCGATTGAAAACAAATTTCGCCAGAAACAAGGGGGCGGATTAATTTCATTAATCTACACTATATTTTACTTATTACCAACGCCATAGATATTGCAGACTTGTTTATATCCAATGAGCCACCTAAACCATAGTCTTTCTGCACTTCATTTTGACCGTATTTAAAGGAACTTTATTATACCTAATTAATTCTAAAAGTTGACAACTTGAATAACGTGCAATTAACATTGCGAAAAAATGAAATTATAGTTGTATATATTGTATATTTATTTTTATTTTTATTTTCAGGATATGAAGCAGTAAGATGCAGACAAAAAATATTAATATCGACCAGCTGCAGACTATTGAAGATTTTTTAGAGGTTTGTTATTTAATGAAAATATTCTATTAAATTGTTTTACATCTAAATGTGTAAAAATAAATTGATGACAAAAACGCCTCTCATTGAACAAAAAAGAGTAAATAAAAATCACCCCAGAAATATCTTGCCATCTTTGAAATATAAATAAATCGTACGAACTAAGCAGTGACGCAACCCATTAATTACATCGTTTAGTACGCATACTGCTTTATCACGCGGTGTTGTTTTTAAATTATTCCAGAAGATGGGGCACCTCGACCAGTTAATGTTTCTTGGAAATCCACCGCCATTGCCGCCACGAACAGCGCCAATTTTCAATAATATACCCGCTGACAGCTACTCTGCTTTCTATGGTAAGTCATTTATTTAATTTTATTAGTAAATAATTGCTCTATTTTAAGGGTGAATTAATTTTTATAACACAATCGACTATTATAAGTATCGGTATTTTTGGCTTTATCCATTTCAAATATGTATTTAAATACGAATTACAATAATAATATTAATAAATCAATCAGCCCCTGAACACCAATTTGAGATTTTAAAAAATAATTATGCGGAAATGTATATATTTTACAAATTTATATAATAAATAGCTTCATTTATCTGAAAATATCGTATGTATGTACGTAAAAATAGTAACAATTTAATTATAACCGGATCTCCACATTTCATGTGTATTAATACATACATTTTTATAATAACTAACTATTTATTAATGTAGTGCTTGATTATGCTCAATAATCAATATACCTTCATATTATAAATTGTATCACCTGACATAGTAAAACGATTTTCAACCAGAAAACATTGATTGTATAATAAGCCAGGGGTCTCTTAACTTTTTAGCCTAAGGGCCACACTACTTGCGAAGTCCCAAGGACCAAGACCTAGCTTACCATATCATATTGTAGTTTAGATACGCTACAGCGGGCCAGATCGATGGTGCTCGCGGGTCGTAGCTTAGAAATCACTAGTATAAGCCATTCAAAGATCGACATCTCCAAACAATATATTATAAAGATTTTTTTTATAAAAGGATGATAAATTAATATAAAACCCAATAAACTGAAATGATTATATTCTCATACAAATCTCAGATCGTCATAATGATTATTGACAGTAAATTTAGATTTCTGTATTTGAATACCCAATTCTTACAAAGTTTAAATCTTTCAAATAATTGCATATTATAAATTTGAATGTTTCTTATAATTCCATAGTATTTAGTTCAATTTAAGAAAATAAATAATACTATAAAGTTTGTTCAAAAAACTTTTGGACTACCACAAAAAGCTCTTCATACTGTTATATAGCAACATTTATACTGCACGAAAGTTCTGAACGCATAATATTCGAATTCAGTATGATTATTAATACAAGCGGATATAAAGTTTACCTGTAGGCACATTTTATAAGCACCTTCTCACCTGTAGAGGTTACCATTCTCTACCTGTTTGGCAGACAAACAATTTTTTGATTAGTTTGCTCTGCGTTCACCGCTATGTTCACACCTGTCTCGGGCTTTGCAAAGCGACGGTTGAAGAAACATAACCTCAAAATCCTTTGTGTTCTCTTATAATTCGATCAATAAACCAATCATATTAATACAAATTCAGTTATCATTCTAACAATTACTAAGTGTTTATGACGAAATATAATCGTTAATTTTAAATAATAGTGCGTCAACTGTACTTTTAATAATATTAAACAGGTGCATACAGTTTTAAATTACTTTAAATCAATACAACTTTTAATCGTTTTTTCTTAATAATAATAGTTCTCTAAAATGATCACTGTTAAAATACATTATTCTCAATTGAACTGAGTGCTTAAAATATATATTTACTGACCTGTCTTACATTTACAATAATTTTGTTAAAATCGAACCGTCTATTTTAGCATCTGTCAAGTTAAAAAAGATTATTAAAAATACATTCCATAAAAAGCTTTAAACGCTAAATTATACAGTAGTGTAGTTGTGCTTTTATTGTTATATTCAAATTTAGTGTGTTTTATATTATTGTGTACTAATTACTGCTTTTGTTTGTTCAGTGCTATATAGTAAATTTAATATTAATTCTATCCATTAAAACCATTTATCGATTGATCATAATGCCAAATGATTAAAGATATGATTTTTCGAGAGATCGTGACGCATATGGTAGTAAAAACAGTACTACGGTCAAAAAGTAAAAGTTTTAAAACGAAGAACCTGTTTGGTATTTATTATTTTTGTTTACCGCATTATTCTGTGAGTGATTGATTGTATGTAACATTCTTCTTTAAAACAATACACACCTCTTTATGTATAAAAAAAAACACATAAACATTCTGATAAGTTTCTAAGTGTAACGTATTTGTGGTCTCATTATTATCTGATAACGGTGTACTAAAAACTATTCTTAATTGAACTTTCAATATATACAAATCAGATACTTGTAGTGGAGTAAAAGGAATTTTCAAAACTGGAGGGGTTTGGTGAAATTGATTCATCTAATAATTTGCAAAATTGGGGTAAGTTTTTTGAATATTTTCCTAAGGTTTTTTAATATTGATTAAACGTACATAATCATATGTTTATGCTTAGTTCAAATAAAAACGTATGTATAAAATTTACTAATTTATTAACCTGCACCCAACAGTCCCAAAACGCCGACTTAGAATTGGTTTATCAAATATCCATGAAGCGTGGTTTGAAAAACAAAAAGTATTTTTAAATGTTTAGGTAGTTTATATTTTTTCTATTCTCCTATAACAGCATTAATATAAGACGAAAACAGAAAGATGAAATTCTAAGGTAGATATCTGTCATATACCGAGACACTGTATTTAGTCTCTCTTAATGCTCCCTCTCTGACACATAATGGCATTATTTATTTTAGCGAGATACCCAACCCACATACCAAAGCCATCCAATATACACACGAATAGGTTAGTCCTAATTTTGATACGAAATAATTATCCCTGTCGATATTGATCCATGTTTTTATTTCCTAATGGCATCATAGAAATCATAAGAGTTTTAATAAGTGCACAAAAAATAAAAACCTTGCAATCAGTATATTTGGAGAAATACAATCACCGCTCACTCACTATCATAGGGCAGTGAGTGTTAAAAATCAACCTGTATTTTTTAACCATTTTCACTGCCAACGTAGATAAAATTCACAGTATGACGACTTATAAGATAAGATTAAATTAAAACTCAAGCTGACTATAAACACTATATATTACTAATTAATTAAAACTAATTCAAGCATTGTTTTATAGCCTATTGAATATATCTTAGAAGGGGCCACTAAAATTATTAATTCGTATGAACTGGTTTCACTGTCAAGTCAGTTTCAATTAATGTCTTTTTTACGACACATTTGATGACTTTTTTTGTCGATCTCACGTTACAGACAGCTTGTCTTTTTCAATGCAAAGTAATCATGAGTAATTATAAAAGTATCAATGTAATTATTATACGTACATATTTCGCTGGGTTTATTTATTTTATTTTGAAATGTTGCTTCGAGCGACGATTTGGAAAACTGTTTTTTGTCAAATCTACATACTGATAAATATAGCAATGAAAAAAATTTAACTCAGCAAATAATAATAATCTTTAACCATTGACAAAATTGGACACGTGATGAACTTATACTACACAAAACTAGTTAAAATACTTGAATTTACCTGGAAATTGAACCTATTCCATTATTTATTTCAATACTTGTTGTAAACAATGCTTTTAATCTCTTGTTGATTGTCCGTAATTATGTCAAAATTTGAAAGTAAAACGGTTGACCTAGAAATAGTTATACCATGTTCGTCCAAAGCGGAGTATATGGATCTGCACAGTGTGAAGATATCCAATACGAAAGTAGAGTATATGGTTCTCCGCAATGTGAAGACGTCTTGACCGAGTGTTTTTCACGATAATTGTTTGTCAGACAATTACTCAACTCAATAGTCATCCAGTCCTGCCGATGGGAAATCGAACCCGCATTCCCAGATTGCTAGGCGCACACGCTACTAACTGCGATACCTAAAAATAACTGTAATCGATATTGTATCCATGGGTTAGTCTACAAACTAGCCAACTTCATTTGTGTAAAACTAAAATTTGGTTAGGAGCAACAAAAAACGTTGATGAATGTGTATTTTAATGCATGGAGTTGGCTAGAGTGTGCGAGTGATTTTATGTATTTCATTTTTTCGTGTTTTTTTTTTGCTCTGCATCCCATAGAAAAATTAGAGCTGAATAAAATACCAACAAAATTTGAGTTATTGATCATAGGTGGAGTAAACTGGTTTGCAAATAAAGCGACCAATATGTTAAAATTTTGCCACTGACTATTTGAGAGGAGTTCTCGTAAAAGACAAATACACATTCTGTTTTAAAGCAAAGTTAGTATTCAGAAAAGCTTTATGTATACTCGCATACTATAGCTTTTTATGCCGCTGTTTAAACTAGTTTCACTGGTTAGATAAGATATGTGCTGATAGTAACGTTGAAGAACTGACTATTGTCTTATCTATGAAAATATTGCACGTAAAAGATACCAAGAAATATGTTTGTTTCTATAAGGCTAGTACTAAAGAAAAAACAACAAGCATTTTATTTGAAACAAAAACATTTTACGTTCCTCAGCCTATAAAATTACATTTCAAAAACACCGCTTTTCATTGTGTATCGTATCAAAGCTTCATTAAAATAGTTTGAAACCGCTATCTTTTAAATTTAAAAAAATGTGTTGAGTTCACGAATAAACTGTTTAAAAGAAATAAGCAATGAAACAGATTGAAAGTTTTTGAACGAAGAAAAAGACCATCACGACATTGAATCTACGCGATAATCGCGGTAAACTAACAAGTAACATCAACTCGCGGTCAGACTAGAAACTCAACGTGCCACAATTAGCTTTCTGCCTCTCGACTTCAAGAACCGTTTTGTACATTTACTTTGGACATTGATTACTTTTACAGTATCGCGGCAATAAAAATAAGTTCGTAATTTATTTAAGGCTGTCTTCTAGTTTGATAGCCTTGGAGTACGAGCTTAATATATAATGCGTGTTCATAATCGTTCAAAAAGACCTATTACACTTACTTATACACGAGCAAGCTTCAATTATTCATAAGTACGTATGAATTTACCACTTTATATTTAAGTAAAAAATTAAATCTATTTGCCTTCAAACCAATTCCTAATATTAAAAAAAAATAAGTGTGTATTAATTATATTCACTTATTTTTATAGATAGACCTAGATGTTATTTTGCCATGCACATAACCATAATTACTTTAAGTAATACCCATTTTTAGGTTTCACAGAACTTACTGTGATAGCTAATTTGTAATGCAAAGACTAATTTATTTGAATTCTTGTCTTAATCTGTACAATAGTGCCAATAATCTATTCGAAAACGTAAGACGGTCAAAAAGGTATATATTGTATACGTAGTTGCCGTTTTAGTGGTACAAAAAATATTACAAATTTATTTTAATATTAAACAAATGTCTAAAACTGAAAAATGTGCAATTTTTCAAATTGAATTTCGTTCAGATTTTTAATATTTCCATCATCATTATTAATATACATTGCACTGATTAGATGTCACCTCAGATATAAACAACAAATAACTAGACAAATAAGTAGTAACACACAAGTGTGAAACATATTTTAGATGTATGCAAAGATAAAGATGTATGTTTGGTTACAGTTGAAGGTTTAGTTCGTCCCTTCTGTTATCACGATTTAAAAATTCAAGTCAATTAATTGGCTGATATCCAACTTATGTAAGATGATGTGTTTAAATAAGTCTCTTCGGTTCGGAAAGCAATATAATCATTTTTTTCATCGTACTTATACTCATCAGGGACGGTTTTTTACTTTTTAAATTCATATGCTCCACTTTTGTGTGTAGTAATATGAGAAATAATTATAAAAAACATGTAATTAATAAGTTGGTGAAAGATAAAAATGATAATGTTGTTTCACACTTAAGAGTTAATATGCGGAAGGTTATTTTTAAATATTGAAAGATATTATTTACTCGTACGAGTGTATATATTTTTTGCTATGTCAATTTATTACACGCAATGCTTATTTCAATAATATTTTAAATATCTAATTTCACTCTGACAAAAATAAATTATGCCATTCGTTATTTTGTCAACGTTTTATCACAGTTTTTTATTGGAAAAATACATTTAAGTGACTGTAATATAATATATATACACGCGTGTGTAAGTATTTTTTGTCATGGATACTCGTACATATTTTTTAATCCAAGCAATGCAAGTGACGAAACCATTTCAAGCGTGTAGTAAGTAAGGTGGGCGAAGTCAGCGAAGCGAACATCCTTCAGACATTATTTTCGTCGTTAAGTAAGACAGTCAAAAGCCTCCGGGCAATTTGTGTAACTGTTCCCTGCGTTTTGTGAAGTAGTTCAGAAATATAAACCGACTTTAAAAAGGCAAATGGACGGAACCCTAATTATATTACATGTTAATATAAAGGAAATACTATTGCACTTAAGAAATACTGGCTGATGTACTTTATTTTTCATATAGAAGCCGCCCATCGTATTTGAGCGCCCTTGCGTGGTGCACAATTTGAACTTAAGGGGACTGTGGTTCCAAGAGCCAGAGTCTACGTGATCAGTAAAAACATACATTTTAAATTCGAATTATGCAAATATCACTTAATTTATTATTTTAATTAGCCGCAAATCAATTGCAAATGCCTAATTACTATCTAAGTTTAGCTTTTTAGTTTTAAAAAAATACGGCCTGTGAATTTTCAACTAGTAAAGAAGGACTCAAAAATATTAAACAAATGTTTTTTGTGCCTCCTGTAAATTTGTTCTGTGGATTATATCTATTCGTCTTTTTACAGCATTATTATTATTAAACGAAAAAGCAAACACTTAATAAAGTGTTTTTCGTTATTAGTAGTCTTGACCGAAGATGGCTTGATGTGATTAATTTTTAAACTCAAAATATTTTATAGGAAATATTTTTAAAAAATGAGTGGGTTTTTACTGTACAAACTTCACGTTTTTCACATTTAGGCTGATTATAAACGAACTAGATATGTTATAAGTGCGTATCCACTGAAAAAAATATGGATACCATTAAGATAATTACAGTCCAAGCAATTTCAAAACAATTTTCCTCCTTGCTGGAATCTATATTGTGTGATGGAAAAATAAATAGGTGATGATTTTCGATCATTTAAGCCACGCAAGTTTTTCAACCATTAAAGACATCAGTATATCGTTATGTATTTGTAATATGTTAATATGAGTAACGAGTATTTATCGCTAACTCACATAATTTACAGGTAATAAATTTTTTATTGAATTATTTTAACGATTTTCCAATAAAATTCATAACGTCTTAATAGAGTACGTTGATACAATTTCACGAAGCTAATTTAGTATGACTTCACGGTTTAAGTATTAATCGCAAATAAAATATCCGCACTTGCTGCGTAAAAATTGGTAGTTGCCGCACAATGATACGTGAAATTGCTTTTTGCTACTTAGAAAAAAGTCACTTTTGTGTTCTAAGTTTGAAATATTGTTTCATTTATAAAAAGCTATTCGAACAAAAGTCATTATAAATCGTTATTTTCGTACTAATATTTTTATTGATAGATAGTTTAATAGAAAATGTACAATAGTTTTTACGAGATTTTGTTTAAAAAGGATTTTATTTTAAATTTGATATTTAAGCATATAATGTCTCATAGTTATATTGGGCTGTAAATAATTAACGTATAATAATCTAGAATAAATTAAACTCAGTATAGCGTTCATTTTCATGGTGTGAAAATAAAATTTGATTTACTAGAAAGTCCTTAAAATGCAAACTGTCTCCCCTGCTACTAAAATGTTAGCACGCGCACCCCGTGTCCTGAAAATTCGTGTTCAATTCCCGCATCTGTTAAGTGTTTTAAAATCCGAAAATGCAGGACTGAATGCCCATACCGTTAAGCAATTGTTCGATTACCAATTCTTTTGAAAAATAGTCTGTCAAGGCATGTTTCTACGTTGCGGAAACTATATACTACACTTTCAAAGCGCAGATCTTCACACTGTGTAGATGCATATGTTCCAATTTTGGAGCGGATATGGTAGAAAATATATAAATACTATATGTGGGTTGTAAAACAATCAAGCTACAAATAAAAACATTTTAAAATATTTATTTTCTTAAATTTATTATTTTATTTCTACTCTGAAACGGAATATATGTATTTCCACAATGTCATATTTTGGCAGATTTTTTTACTGCAAATAGTAGTCAGCCGATGGCTCAACCCATTGGGATTCCAGTCTTGCATTTCAAATTTAAAGATTTACCTGCGGGTTTTAAATCCACGCTCTATGTTTCTTAAATACGTCCTCAAAACGAACGCGGCCACTGAGGCGAGAAATATTATAACATAGAAAGGTAGGTAATGTGTGCAATAAATGATAAGGTCAATAGCAAAAATGCAACTGTCCATAGGAAAATCATTAAAATAAGTGGTGTATATTGTATTAATCCTACACATATTAAACTCCACGTTATCTCATATAATATCTATGTCAGTTCATTCAATATGACATGTCGATAGAAAAGTATTACAATATAATGGACAGAGGCGTTTTGGTTTTTGACTCCCTCAAATACGAGTCCATGCGCTTAAAAGCATAACAAAATTTATTAAATAAAACTAGTTTTTAAGTATCCAAATTTGTATAATCAGTTTTAAATAGTAACTCCATCGCCTAGTACAATTGTAGAGTTAATTAAAACCAGCGTAACAATTTGTTTTTTTTTTGTTTCTGATCTTGTTACAGTGATATAAATTAACCGTTTTTTGAGCATTGTACGACGCAAAAACTGAAACAGCAAAGAGAATAAATGGCCGACTTAAGTAAAAACTATTTAAAAGCTTTAAAAATGTCTTGCATAATCTATTTTAATCGTTGATTATTTTTATGCATGTCCGTTTTGGTCTCTGCTTTTTATCAACTTGAAAACTTTAAAAAGAAGTGTCCAAACGGAATATTATCTCGCAACATTTCATCAATTATCTGATTAGTTGCTAAAGAAAAAAAAATACCGAAAACTATTTTTTTTTTTAAATACAATCGCACTTAATACATCATTTTAACTGTAGCTGAAAATATTATATTTATTTACATATACACAATTCTTGCAATTTCAAATCATTGAACAGAAGTAAAATATAAAAATGGTATACCAATTTATGGCTATATTTATTGGATATTATATGGTATATAATTATTGTGATATAATATTTCCATCGAAGGGTGGATTCAAAAAATATCTACACTTTTTATAACCATAAGCTAAGTAACGTATATTATTTGTTATTCCAAAAAAACAAATTATAGCGGCTCTGAAATGAGAGAAAACTATTTTATTTCCGAATCATTAATTTTTTATTTGATTTAGTGCAGGGTGTCTCAAACTTTTTTGCGATGGAACACTTCGTAAACCCAGAAATTTTAATGGGACACTGCTTATTTTTGGTTTGTGTAACTCCTACTAGTAAAAAATAAAAATAAAATGTTATTAATTTTTATCAGTTTTGTGAACAGTATTTATTTGCGTGGCTAACCGTTTAATCAATCTTGGCAACTGTCTTTAAACTGACAAGACTTGTCAGCTAGTCAAGTAAAAACAATATAGCCCATTTCTTTCATACGCACTCGGTGAAAAAAGATGGTCGAAAGATACTTGACGTCATAAACATCAGTGGATATTGATCATCATTCGCCTTTTAATATGGAGTAGAGGATCTACAAATGTATTGCAGTGTATAAAATCTTTCCAAATTATCGCAGAACACCTACTCAGGTTCAACACCCTTGTTCCGCGGAACATAATTTGAGAAACCCTGATTTAGTGGAAAAAAAATTCAGTATTTTTGGAAACTTTATTTCTACAAACTATAATACATTTACCGACCATAGTTGGTTTCGTTACTTACAGTTCTTTTAACTGATTCTCCAGATGAACTTCTCCCGACATCATCCACATTTTTTTCAATGTTGCGAGGTAAATTTACGCTCACGATAGTAAAGTTTTCCAATTTATATATTTACTCATAATTATAAGGTTTCTGTTTAAAATTCTTTCAAATTTTTGTAACAGTATTAAATATGTCCGAGTTATAATAATATAGAATATTACTTTCAAAATTAAGGACCTCAATCATCACTCTTGTTTCTTTTATTTAGTCATTAATTATTGACTGCGTTTACTATTTAAATTTTGTATCCTCCAATAGCAATTAAAAAGCTATTTTCCACCTATTGGAAAAGTACCCAGCCATTTTTTTATATTGTATTAGTTCTAAGTCTTAAATATTTTCAATGCTCATTACACATTGCCAGTATTTCAAATTATAAGTTTAAGGATTTCACGAGTTTCAATTAAACATATAAAAAATAGAAAACAACAAATATTGTAACGGTGAATACTGTATAAGTTAATGTAGAGAGAGAATTGAAATTAAAATAAAAAAGATCTTTAAGTTGATTAGATAATACGCAATATTCCATTATTTTTTTTCCGTAAGATGTTGCTCATTATAGACATCACGCTACAACAATCGTAAGAGAAGTGAAGGCAATCCATTATGACAACAGACCGTATCTTCCAAGCGTGTTCACCGACTGTATAGGGCTACGTTCTATGCACGCAATTACACCGTAGATCCGACCACGTAACGTATTCACGTAACGTAACATTGCACATAATAATAACGAAAAGCGAAAAAATTACGCTCAACTTTTTAGTCTTGACAATCCATTTTCGCCAAGCGAACGTCGTGTATCAGCGACAATGCGAATGTCGAAAATTGTTTACTTTGCGACGAAAGTATAATACATTACTTTAGCGAGTACACTTAAAAATAACATTACAAGCTAGTGTGACAAATATTTATTATTCTCAATGGTGCGTTGGTGACGAAATCGAAACGAAATATTGTGTATAATACTTTAAGTGCGTGTAACCTAAATAACTATTAACGAGATTGTTTATTGTGTAAAAAATATGTGTGAGAAAAAATAATCCATGGGAATTTGCATAGCCATTGAGTATTGAATGCACTTTAGTAGTGTTTCGTAAAATATTTCGTAAAAAATACATGTAATCGGAATTATTGACTAATGCAACCGTATAACAAATAAGTTTTCTTGGATGATTGCCAATCATGTATATAATTTATTTTTTATTTACATATTGACTGTAGAAAGGCAAAAGGATGTAGCCCTCAGTTTTTTTTCAATAATCACAATCCATGTTGCTTTAGCATAAAACAAGAGTTAAAACTCCGGATTCTCATTTGAAATAGTGCGCGCATGCGAAAGTGTCCGATATTGTGTGAACATCTTTTTTATATTTTATATAATTGATTTCAAATCATGAGAAACAAGAGACACAACATATAGGTAGGTAGCTTCAGATGAAATAAATCATTGCCAATAGGATATTAGTAAACCAACCTTCGTAAAAATATATAAACACTTATATTTACATAGATACCGTACAGATGTATACTATATAATTCATTTTTGAAATAATATCGGATATAAACCACATATAACCAATTTTACAGGAGGCACAAAAACCGTTTATTTAATGATTTTGGGCCAAAGCCAAAACATTATATAGACAAAACCTTGAAGTTTTAAGGACTAAAACTGATATTTTATTCACTCAAGTGTTTGATAAGTTACTTAAGAAAAACCAGTAAAATTGGTGAAGTGAGGCTCACTTTTCTTGATCGTAAATTTTACGGGCCATCTTTTTTCCATCTTAAAACCTTAATTTAGATAGTGGTCCGGCATTTTCAGTCAACGTCTTTTTGCTAGAACGCGTATAAAGTTGTACACGCTGTGATTATGAAAAATTGAGAGTTACGTCATTTTTCTTTTCCGCGGGTGATTTACTTTATTGACTTGTGGTTCATTTTGACTCGTTTTTTTTTTAATATTATCACAAAACGAAATATGACATAATATTATCACCCACTCGCTTCGGCCAGGAATATTGGTGATGCAACTGCAGTTCACATTATAAACTTCATTGACTTTGAATACGGATATTGTTACACATTGATGACATATCAGCCAAATTCGATCAAATCATATTTGGCCATATATTTTTAAAATACACAAAAAATACAATGCCTAAGAATAGTTTTATACATATCATGTTCGCTACGAAAGTGGAGCATGTGTATTTCAGTAGTGTGAAGTAATCGTTTCATAAAAAAGGATGCATGCTTCTCCATAGTGTGAAATTTCATCTTGATAGATTTCTTTCACGAGAATCGACTCTCACCTAATTTTTCACTATTGGAAATTCAGTCCTGCGTCTTCGGGTTTTCTAAAAAATCTAGCAACTGCGGGAATCAAGCCCGTAATTTCCGGCTCCGAATCACGCACGCTAACTTCTCGATTATTGGTAAAACAAATTGTACGTCCTTTATTAAATTTAATATCGGATCAAAACATTTAGTTTCAACTGGATATCTTGAAAATATTATTATAAATAGGTGTTTTTTTTTTAGATAATGACAACCGTGATATGTATGTGGCGTATAATTATTCTCTTTTCTTCGTAATGGCAGATAAAAAATATCTAACCTTCTAAGAATTCTTCTCAACGTACCATAAAAAATAAGGGCGGTGATACGCACGCCGATACAGAAAAATACAGCCTTTAAACTAGAGCAAGGAAGACAGGAGAAGAATCCATCGGTTAACAAAACAAAAATAAGATATGATAGGAGGTGATCATGATGCTTATTCATATTCCAGTGAAATTAGATAGCCATTTTACTGTCGCTTGTATTTCCATAGGTTAAGTTAGGAAATACGATGAATCTACATCGTCAGTAGAGTTATTTAATAATTTTCAGCAAAGTTACCGCCAAAGAGAAAGAGAGACCTTAATATAATATGTTATTTAGAACCACAATATCAAAGTCTATACTAAAATGAAAATGCGTTTTGGCGAAGTGTGCTGTCTTATTTCATATTAGTTGATTTGCCAATAATGATTAAAATATAATTGAACGTTCGTATTAATACAAGAGACGGTACATCAATAAAATATAAAGATATTGAATTCTAATGTCGGGATAGTAAAAAATGATATAGGCTGTAGAAATGAAAAGGGAGTAACCCACACAAAACAAATTTTAGAGGAGCCACATAAAACGTCTATTTAATGACTGAAAGTGAAAGTCAAAATATTAAATAGAAGCAATCTTGAACTGCAGGAAGAATAAATCGGGTATTTTGTTTATCTAATCTTATATTAATTTAACAAGTTATTTAAGAAAAACCAATTTAATTTATGAAGAGCAAGTCCTTTTCATTGTCGAAAATTTGATGGCCACCATTTTTCAAACTTAAAAGCTAAATGTAGATACTAATTTGGCATTTGCAGCTTACATCTTTTTGATATTACGTGTATTAAGTTTTATACATTGCAATTATTTAAAAATAGCTATTTTGAAAAAAAACTGAGGGTTGCATCTTTTTTCCTTTCAACAGTCGATATGTATATTTATATTGATCATTAAAAATCAATACCTCTCATACAATACAGCAAATAAAAATACATCGTATCATAAATAAAACTCTATATAGTTAATATCATAAGATCAAATTCCGTGTTATTTAAAAGTCAACATTAAAAATATTACGTAACTTAATAGTAACGTCAAAAATGTATATCGATTTTTATCAACTTCTGTGAATTTTTTAGTATACAAGGTATTGCTTTATCACGAGCGATATGCAAATATATAATAAATGATTAATACTGTAGAATTTACCGCAAGCTATAATTTTCATAAGTGCTTGTGTATAAATGTTGTGATTTATTATTTAAATATCCTCCGTTCAAATATAAAAATTCAATTGAGAGTCATTCACCTTAAAATTAGTATGCAGTCGGGAATTTCTGAATTCCCAAGAAAAATTCTGGAATTTTTAAATCAATATTCAAAATCGTGCCTCTGCATTCTTTAAGCCTCTGCGAAATACTTTCATAATGCATCAACAAGAGTGTAATATAGAACTTTTCATATCCTAGACAATTCCAAAACTTGTAAAACGCCAATCAAAAAGTTAACGTTTCATTAACAGACATCGATGAAATACAAATGCAATATTTAACATTTAAGTGTAATTTAAACTTAATCAGTAGCGTACTTTTCTTAGCGGAATTTTCAAACTGAATCATAAAAAAATTCTAAACTTGTATACTTTTGGCGTTCATATGCCAACATATCTATAAAGCTTAAATTATTTTATGACACAAATATCATTCACAAAAAAATCGTAGCTATTCAAGCAATAATTTCAAATAACTTTAAAACGGGAGCACATTTATTTGTCAACCATACAGTTAATTGTATTTAATTTATATTATACAATATATAGAAAGACTAAAATTTTTACTTCTTTCAAAACTATAATTGTTTCTACGTATGCATGATTACATTTCTGTGTGATCTAACTTTTCTTTAATATGAGTTGATAATTTTATTTTCTTCCTTATCAATACAAGTCTAGATATGTGTTTCTACCATGTTTACTCAGAAAGTGGAGTATATGGATCTAAACAGTTTGAAGATATCCGCTCCGAAAGTGGAATATATGGATCTCCGTAATATGAAAACATGTCTTGACAGATTATTTTTTACGAGAATTATTTATCAGACAACTATTCAACCCAATGGGCATCCAGTCCTGCAAAAATCCTTAATATGGAGCAATCTAACCCACATTACTCGGATACGGGACGCACGTGCTTATCTTGACTCAATTATAATTTTGGTATTCAATTTACTTTGTCATTAATTATTTAAATTATAAACAATTTGTATTATCTGATACAGGTGAATTGTCTTAATTCAAAAAATCTTCACATATCAACTATTTATGAATAGAGTTATACTAGGCAATTTTTCATTAAATCAAATCTTTTATTTATAGTTCAAGTATCATCTGACGTTTTTGACAGGTTGCCAGATGGTGTTCAGTACTACTTAATCCACATCGCGCACGCCACTTATATTAATTTCGACATTAAATATAAGAATGGTCTACAAATATGTATAAAAAAACTCAACGTTCCGACATCAAATCAATATCTCTACTTAACTAAAGTTCTCTATAAATGTCGATACTAATCGTGTATCGTGTAATGTGATTAATCCAAAACATGTTATTACGATTTGGTTTGGGTTGTTTCGAAATTTCTACATACGTAGACCAAAGGTTAATCTTTATAATTGGTTTCGGAACATACATGTATGCTTCTAAACGCCATTGGATTTTTAATTTAATGAGAAATGCTGATGGAAAGATATTTTCAATTCTTATTACATTATAATTGGTCGTAAAATCTTTGCATATCTTTTTTATCTTACCGACTACATAACAATGTACTATAATGCTGTATATATAATAGACGGAGAGAATAGATATTGACTGTGAAAAGGAAAAAATACGTAATCCTCAATTTAAAAAAATAGTTTTTTTCGATAAACACAATAGTGTGTAAATGTAGCTTTTAAATTTGAAAAATTATAGCCTGTCAAATTTGCGACTGGGAAAAAGCTCATACATTTTTTTTTGAATTTTCTTAAATACCATATTAAATGAATATTAAATTGGGTAAATAAACCATGTTTGTCTCCCTGGTAGCGTGCACGCCTAGCAATCCGGAAAATGCGGATTCAATTTTCACATCTGTCGGATTTTTTTAAAATTAAAAAATGCAGGACTGAAGCCCATTGAGTCTGATAAATAATTCTCGTAAAAATAACTGTCAGGATGTCTTCACATCACGGAGATCCATATACTTTCGGAATGGATATCCTTACGATGTTTTTCGAAACCCCAGCGAGAAATACTAGAAATCATAATTATTATAAATAAAAACGCACTATTTATTAAATTAAGGTATTCACTATACCGATTTAAAATAATAATAAGAACTAGATACAAAGACTAAAAACTATTATTTTTTGAAAATTTTGCTGTTATTACAAACGATAGTTTATAATTGTTTAGCTTTCGAAGAGTAACATAAATATTAGTTATGATAAATCAAAAGTTGTCTACTCATAAATATCAAATCTGCCAAGAAATCTTTTCATGTTACGAAGATCCTTGTATTGCATTTTTGAACCGTATATCTTAATAACGAAGAGACCCAGAAGCTTCACTTTTGAAGTGTAATCATTTAAGTATAGTGACTTTCTATCGGGGAATACGAGTATATATAGAGATTAACTATGTAAATACATTTTTAAATCATTAGACCCACTTCTACGGTGACAAGCGCTTTTTGTGTGTATATACTGTGTAGAATAAGACAATCTCTTACGGAAATCTCGCAAACATAATAATTTATTCACATTAGATGTACGAAAAGATATCAACTCTTGTATGTCTAACGAATCCACGTATTGTTCAAGAAGTAAGTCGAGCGATGCAATTTGCATAGGGCGATAAACAATCGGTCTTAAAAAATAATTTTAATTAATTGACTCTACATGGCAGTGAACGAATACTCAGAACAAAGCCGATTCGTTCAGCTGAACGAGCTAACTTCTTTGAAGATATTCTATCTATGTAAATAATTTATTTCTAAAGGATACTGGATATCAATCCGTTTTACCTTTTAGATTCTAATTTATTGTCTTCTGTCAAACCCATGTTTGGTGTCTTCGTCATGCTATAAACTATTATATTACTTGTGCGGAAATTCTAGTTACACTTTTAATTAACCCTTTATACACTCAGTTCCATCTTCAACTCTTTAATAATATGCCATTCAAATTTAATTGAACGTATGCATTTTAAATGAGGCCCAGAAAATTACGAAAAAACGAATTTATGCATAACTACTTAATGCAACAATTATAAGTACAAACGTATTGACGTTTTAACTTTAACTTAAGCCATCGATATATGATAATATAATATTATTTACGTTTACTTTTTTATGTCATTCATACACTGTCATGTATTTTTGAATATTTATGTTTATGATTCAATCGGCATTCATGTTTCTTACAACACATTTTTCATATGCATACTCCTTCTGCTCCACCTACGAAGATACGCCACTTTCTTTAATATGTATACTTTGTCAATGCAATATGGAATGCAAATCTTTCTTCCTTCAAAGAGGCGGATTTAATTTATGGGCTCAGACATAACTATGTAGAGGTGTTAAAAATTGCACAAGGTCAACAATATTTCAGTAACGACACAACATCGACATCAAAAAACAAACTAATAATAAAAAAATCGACTAAAACATACTAAAAGCGACATCGTGTCGATACTTTCTCTTCATTCCCATAATTTAATTTTTAAATATCGTCCATGATATTTTCAAAGATTTAGTTTAAGCACTCCCAACATTAAAAACTCGTAGCTTTTTTTATATATCCCGTCCATCCAATAGCAACTATAGAATTTGAGCTGGTCATATTTTCAAATAACGTCATTAAATATTTCTCTGAAATCATTTTTCCAGATTGAAATATGAAATCATCTTGTCCTGATAGATGAAAAATATTGACACTAAATTCAGCATACATTTTTAACTGCAAATATATTATATCATCATGATAAAGCTTTCTGATAGAGATTTCTTCTTTCTTTACTTTTTCAGGGATGGTAGCTTTTAACTTTTCAATTGAAATTGTTCTGTAATTCAATGACTTTTAAGGCAGCCATCATTGTGACGATTTCATAACTCATGTTTTAGTTCATCGTTATTTTAGCCATTGTATGACTTCCGTTGAATTGCATACTATTTTTTCCTATTTTTTTCTTTCTTCACCAAGTGCTTTGTATTATCTCCAATATTTTCTATTTTGTGATAGGTTAAATTACTTTTTTCTCCCGCCACCTTTATACGAATTTGTAGCGTGGAATAACGAATACGAGGTGCTTTTCAAAATGCCAAAAGTACTCTAGGAGCAATTTTTCAAAACTTTGATAGGCGCGCATTAGAGTATGCATGATTCATAGTCGAAGTGAGACATTAATATCAAGCTTATTTAATAATAGATTCTTTGTAGAAACCATGTTGCAATACCGACCAGTCGGACAAATGGTCGAACTGAATGCTCTCCTTTTTCAGAAGACATATGAAGATACTTGCGAACGATGAATTAACATCCTGAAATTTTCCACGTAAGCAAGTAGACGATCCATATAATCAAGTAGAAGGCCAAGTTGACGGAACTTGGCAAACATAGACTTAACTAGGCAAAATTATCGTAATTCGTTAAAACTGGGAATTTTAATAATCTGAAGTCTTTTTCTCATCCACATGCATCACTTTAAATTCTAAGGAACAAAAATGCTTTTCATCCCTCAGAAGAGATGCTCCACCGCTCTTTCCAGGCAGATATTGCAGTGTTGTATAATACAATTGCCACGGTAATTTTTCGGGCACAATCATAGTACTACCAACTAGCGTTTTCCGTGCACTAAGCAGTATATTTTTACCATAAAACAAATAATACGTCGATGAAAAAATTCTATAAGTCCTAAACTTCGTGTTTCAATTTAAATTTGGAAAGAACCAATGTGTCTGCCTGCCCCTGGAGGCTGTTAAAATTATTTCACAATTAAGTTTCAATAAACTCTATTTAAACTAAATGTGTGATTAATTGTATTATATCGTCTGAAAACAATTTATTGTGACAAAATATAGATATTAAATTTCACATTTTAGTACCGTAACCGTTTTCCTTACTAGAGCCAATCGGCATATTAACGACTTACGTGGGACGTAGCTGTGGGTTACAACAATTAAACCTTAGCTACAGATATCGCGTATT
Source organism: Rhyacophila evoluta (assembly GCA_022683975.1). Taxonomy (NCBI): domain Eukaryota; kingdom Metazoa; phylum Arthropoda; class Insecta; order Trichoptera; family Rhyacophilidae; genus Rhyacophila; species Rhyacophila evoluta. The sequence goes on from JAGVSQ010000189.1 coordinate 33,315, forward strand.
AAATAACCATTACATTAAAAATTAATGTCTCCCCAATCAGTTCAAAGCGGAATCGCGATAAATTATAAGAATAAAAATATCTCGACAGAGATTTTTCGATTTGTGTGGGTGATACGATTTCCAATAAGCGATTATGATTTCGAGTCATCAAATTTAAAGATGACGGGATGTATGAATTTATATTCACATATATCGAAACTACACGAGTGTATTTTTAATATCGAACAAAAACAAGAGACCAATTTAATAATTTAATAAAAATCGATCTTAAAATAAATGGATTATGTTGCACAATAGTTCGTTATGATGTAGTTTGAACTGTTTCTAATCGATTGCTTCATATGTCGTCATATCCTTCAGTTGGATAATCTGTGAAGTGTTGCCTTGCAAGACAGTACTGATAGTTTCGGGCAAAGAACTTTTTCTTCTTCTTCTTCTTACACATCCGCTCCCTAAGTGGAGCATATGGACACCACGTGCCGCTTCCAAAAATCCCTTTCTCCCGCCAGTATTCTTGCGTCCTCCCAGGTCATACCAGCATCCCGTAACTCCGCCAAGTACATTCTGTAGGTATTATTTAGCGTCCTTCCAAGATGCCGATAACCAGTCGGGTCAAAAAATAGGCAGATCCTTTGAGGCATCCGCAATAGGTGGCCGAGCCAGGTCCAACGTCGCAGCTTCACTTTGTCAGTGATAAGTGCCTGTATGGTCCGTTTCCTTATCTTCTCATTTCAACGAGGTCAAACTAACGTTTCCCCAGAATCCGCAGCAGGCACCTATTCTCGAAGTTTAAAATACGGTTGTTTTGGGCCTTTGTTAGGTGCCACGTGTCACAACTGTAGAGCAACACTGATAGAATGCATGCATTGGACAGGCGGCATTTGGTTTTTACCTTGTAAAACTTTTTCTTACTCCCAGCTTAACCGGTCACAATGGTTTTACTTCCAAGCTCTGTCAGCTTGGTTTTATTGGATTGTCTAAATGCTTATGTAACAAATGCCAATCACATCCTTTGAGAGTGTCTTCTCAGGTCGGTTCGACCGTTTATCCGACCGGCCGGCAGTTACGATTTGGTAACTACAAAAGATAATTTTCTAGTTTTAAAGCAATTTTCGAAACCTTACAGTAAGGGTTTTTCTTCATTAACGCTAGATATTAACAGGACTTAGTTTATTTTAACAGGAATCGCGCACACTCTAATGCACTCTAACCATAGTAATAGGAAGCTGTTTCTGGAACACCTTTAGCACTTTGAAGAGCGCCTCACGTTTTTAACGTAAGTGTGTATTGCATAAGTGGCGTAAATATGCGGTTGCAAATGACTGAAAATTGAGTGTGAAATTTCCAAAGATATTATCATCCCTGAAAATTCGCTGTAGAATGAAAGCTTTTCTTAGCTCTCGTAATTTTTTAGTCCATATTATTTCATAGTATTATATGCTGAGTTTAAAATTTAATACGTAGTCAGTCAACCAAAATGATTAGATCTTGTATCTTAAATACTTTCGGCAAATTCACTTAATAAATCATTTAAATTAATCTTGACGTGGGTTTGGTATTTTTTTAAATGCGTAGGAATCCCTTATGCTCCGATGAGTGAAAGATATTTATTAATATCATAAAAGTGAGATTATTAAAATACGTTTTTATTTAAATTTACGGCGGTAAAAATATTAGGATTCTATATTTACAAAATTATTTTTGAAAATCTTTCATACAATCTGCCTACATAAATGCATATTAAATTATTCACTCATTAAAGAAATGGTTGTTGTTTATCAAATGAAGTCATAATTAGCAAAGGTTACAGAATAATATTTTATGGTGAGTGATTAGTACGTTGCTTTATCGAAAATTATTTTGAATTTGTATTGGAGATCTGCCTTTGAAATCAAAATTTCACAAATTTAGACGTAAATTTATTAAAAAATATAAAACTTTATTCCGCAAACATTTTCATTCAAATAATTCACGTTCATTGAAAAATAATTCACTGCTCGATTTATTAAAAAATGAATAAAAACTCTTCAAAACTTATGTATTTAGGACACCTCCAAAAAAAGAAAATCAAATTAGGAAAAACGACTTGACGTAAAAAATAAATTAAGATACTCCATTTGCACCATATTATATTGATAATAACGATCAAATTAAGTATATATTTTACAACAGAGTGAAGGCTTTGAAATCTTCAACCTCTTCATATTTGACTACTCCGTTTGTACAGTGAATATTTCACAAAGTGAAAATCTATATGCTCCACTTTCGGGGTGGAAATGGTTTTAAAAAAATACAACTGTATTGTGTATTTATTGTATTTTGATCTCTATATATATATATTTTATAGAAATCAATTTTCAAGTCAAGTCAAGATCAAGTCTCCCCGGTGGCCTAGCAATCTGGAGAATACAGGTTTGATTCCCAATCTGTAAAAAATGCAGGACCGGGTGCCACTGTTCTCGTAAAAAATAATGTCATTCATATAATTCAATTTCGGAGTGGATATCTTCCTCTGTGTAGATCCATATACTCCATTTTGGATGCGAACATGGTATAATACATAGAAAGTTTGCGGCGTCATACGGCAAGCGTGATGATCTCTTCACATAATTTTTTTGACCAAATAGTCTCCATTTTTCTCAATTAGTTTTTTTATCATTATATTTCTTTCAACTTCAACACACTTCAGTGCGTGACAACCTAAGTCTTAGGTAATTTATATTTATTTCCGGGAAATTCCCGTCGAATTAAGTAGATCGCTTCTCAAAATCAGAGCTATGGGATACGCCTGATTAAGACAAGACTAGGTGTAAGAACATGGTGGGTGGATGGATGGTGAACACTTCAAAATATATATATATATTTTTAAATCCTAACGTGCACATATGATTAAAGTGATAGATCAGTAAAGTGAAACATTGCAATCACTTTTTTAATACTTGTATTGGTGTAAAAAATATAGTCTAATGCATTGAAAGCTAAGTTAGTTAATTTTGTATTTTATATGATACATAAAAAATCTATTGAGATACATATTGATAGTGGAAAAACCTATGTTTAGTATTGCAGTAAAAATGGCAATTTACTTTTTTCTGCAATTGTTTTGTACAACATCTTGAAAGCATACAAAATCGTTTAAATAACTATCTAGCATATGTTAGACCAGTAAAATAATAAAAATAATTCAAAATTGATTGTAAACGTGATGCTTTATGAATACGTACGATTGGAGCAGAAAACAAAGGCGAGCGAATGAAATCTAATGAGTCAAATCCGCCCACTTTTTGTATTTTTTTTGGATAACGGCACGTTACAATAAAATATCCATTTGCAACATTATTAAACTAGCATTAACCGTCTTCTTTTTAAGAAGCCTTATTTATGAGAAATTAAATTATATTATCATATTTTAGTCATGTCTCATGAAATTTATGGCATTTAATTGGCTGCTAACCGTTTTATTGACGTAAGACGTGCTGTTTTTTTAAATTAATATCACCGGCGAATGATGCTATATAATTGAGTTTTCCACTGTGAATAGATTGACAAGGTCTTATCAATATTAATTAAAGCATTTTTTATCATTGTATGCTTACACATTATCCGTGTATATACAGCCTAAAAATAACAAATCGAAAACCATTTCAAATATATTTATAATAATATTAACGATATATACATATATGCTTTTGATTAACACAACAAGTGAGTAAGTTTTACCTGATAATGCTTCCCATGGAAGCGGATGTAGCTAGATATGGGGGATGCCATTTCTCTCTTAATACAATACAAGTTGTTAAAGATACTTGTGTATTCTAAATCAGCACTTCCCAAACTGTAGGTCACGGCCGCATTAAAAGCCGCAGATCTACTGCGGGGGAGCGCAAAATTTTCCAAAAATATCACTTGAAAGTTTTTGTTTGATGTATATTACTTAATAGACGTTATTTTTAATTTCACATTCTTTTTATATCTAACAGTTTATTTTCAAGGGCCGCGAATTATTATTTTCAGATTTAGTTTGATATTAAAAAGTTTAGAAAGTACTGCTGTAATCGACAGATAACATAAAACAGTATGTTCTTCTTCTCGTTCACAGTATTTATTTTAATTCGCTAACCTTATGTTTGGTTTATTACCAAGCGAATAGAAGTATTAGGTATTTTGTAACCGACTGAGTTTATTACAATTTTAATTGTTTGAAAACCATATTTAATTATTTATTTGCGCAAAAATATTAAAAGAAGACAAAAATTCGTTTTCAAAAATTTAATATCGTTTCATTTTCGTACGTTGGTACATATTACTCTTCAAATTCTCAACATGTCGATAAATTCTCAGCCGACTATTGTAAGCGAGTATACAGAATAACAGTTTAAAAACATCGCTTTGTCTGCTAAACATTACACGTTCTGCAAAGCCTTAAGATACGAAGAGGAACATTAATAGTGAATGACATGTGACCAATCGAAAATGCGCGGACAAAGATGTGAAATTTTTCACAACAATGAAATAAATCTCGACAACGCACTTTAGAAAATGCATATTCCCATCGCACAAATGTGTTCCCATCTCAATATGTCGCCAGCAAGTTATGAGTTCGACTTATAAAACGATAATGGCTCTGCTATGACAAAAATAACATATTATCAAGTCAGTCTACATTTGAGCTTCGAGACAGAGTTACCGGTTGGTTATACATCACTTTTTATTCGCGAATCTGTTTTCAATTCAACCATGTGTATTTTATTAAATTATACAAATTTCTTGACGTATTGTTACAATGTGCATACAAATATCGCTACCGATTGGGTATAAGTAGGTCATTCTACATTTAACTGGCACTTATACAGGGAACTTTTAGCAGAGAGCTTTTTGAAATTATCTATTTTTTACTAAATCTGCTTATTTAATTATACAAACAAATTTAATGTTATATGTTGATAATTCTTAATGATGTTGCATAGTTTAATGTAGCTTAATCAGCTGTTGTAATCTAAATAATTTAACACACATTTTTAAACTATGTTCGCTCCGAAAGTGTAGCAAATGGATTTACACGGTACGAAGACATCTGCTACGAAGTTGGAGTATATGGTTTTCCGCAATATGACGATATCTCGTCACAGATTATTTTTTACGGGAATTGGACGTCGGAAATTTGTCAATCCAATAGGCATCCAGTCCTGAGTTTTCGTATTTAAAAAATCCGGTAGATCTGAAAATCGAACCCGCATTTCACTAGTGCTAGGCGCGCACGCTTATTTCCACGCAAACGGGAAGAAAATATCTTTACCAACGGAAAATAAGTAGGTTACTTCGAGCCCGGGATTTTTTCAGGAGAAAGCTTTTAAGCTTGCAAAGTAATGATGTTACGACAAATTCAATTTAAATAAAAGCGAATAAATATTTTTGCAATTATGAACATTAAGAAAATATATATATTCTTAATTTCATTGCATAGTCGCAACTAATTTATATTTTTCAAAGTTAGGAACTAGACCATTTGTTATAGTTTCTTCTAATTCTTCGACAAAACAATGTTTTTCTTTGTGTTGAAAAATAAATCAGATGTTTTATCTTATTATGTTGGTATCTTAATCTGATGTAATATCGCTATTCATTTAAATACACCATTTATGTGTATGTTTTTTTATAATTAAATAAAAATCCGTTGAAAGGTCTTGAGGAAAATGATTTGAAATTGCGTGCTAATTTGTTTTTACTTCAGTTCAAAAATGAAATCTTCGTGGACTATTTTCATAAGTAACAAATGGGTAATTCAAGTTTTAGTGCTAATATCAAGTGAAATATATACAAAATGTATATGTCCGTGGATAATTTACTTCAGATAGATGATCGTAGTAAAGTGTTGTGTGTGAAAATTGACGAGCCAGTGTCATTCTGTCAATGCTGGAATAGCGATGGCTAGCAGAACCGTGCGAAAAGTGAAACAAAGCAGAAAAAAGAACAAAGTCCCATGCGAGGAGTACCCTAAGCCGCCATTTGTTGCCCCCTACATTGTTATATCACCGCCACCTGCGTCCGAGAGAAAGATTCCCGCCGATCCGGTCGCGAACGGCGCGTCCTCTTCTTCCTTTTCATCCGCTGAGGGCGTTCACTCTAGAACATGTTTTTCTACTCCGACATTATTGCGAGGTGACCTGTCAAACTATCCGTGCGGCCAGCGCCTAGCGGAGGAAACGGGCGCGAGTTTTTATTTTGAAAATGGAATAGGGGCTCGATGCGCGCGCAGCTCCGATGCACCAGTCAGCGCCGCGCTGCCACCATACAATGCCGTCGCGGATCAGCGAGGTACTAACCAACTTATACACCACAGTTTTCAAATTTCACTAACGCAAATGAAAGCACTGTTTATTTATGTTCACTGTATTTATTAATAAAAGCTTTTGTATGATTATTACATACATTATGTAGATTCTGTGATTGTTGTGTTGTGTACAATAGATATAGAAAACATCGGTAAGTGGATCAACTTAGGAAAAACTATGCTTATAATACATTGCTTCATCTTTAAATTTAATATAAATTTATTTTTAAGACATCAATAAGTAATGTATTTTAATTTTATATTTCAACCATGCTTGTAAACATTTTATACGATATAACGATAATAAATAAGTAATATTAAATGGTTCAGCTGAACCTTAAAGTCTCTTGTCATCAGATTGGATACATAATAATACTGTACTACTAACAAGAGATACTCATGCGCGCTGAGTAATCCGGGGAATGAGAGTTCGATTCCCCATCTGTCGGATTTCGGATGCAGGACTGGACGGCCATTGGGTTGAGTAATTGTCTGTCAAACAGTTATCGTGAAAAATAATCTGTCAAGACATCTTCACATTTTGGAGATCCATAAACTTTGCTTTCGGGGTGGATCTCAAACTTTTACGTATTATATAAAGATAATGCGTTACTTTTTCCATGAGTGCATTACAATTCCCACTCAAATTAAAGCTATAATACAAAGTTATATTATGTCAAGCTACCACTTTTGATTTTTTTCCAAATCCGCATATAGAATATGTTATCATAATGGATTGCTTTCCTAGGGAATCATTCAATGACTGAATATATTTGATACCCAGTCCCATATAATTTGTAATGCAATTATTTTATTTAAAACTGCCACCTTCCCTCCCATGGCCAGCACACTTGCGAATGTTATCATAAAAAGTTTATTTACAAATCTAATTTTCCTAAAATTGATAGCCACCAGAATAAACCTGTCAGCATCTTCAGGCTGTAAATATACAATTATTATGAAAGACAGTGCTTACTTTTATTTAGTTCATATATTATTGCCTTCAAGTGAAAACTCACCAAGAAACAGTAATTAATTTATGAGGTATTTGAAGTGACTTTTTTCTTAATACAAACGCTTGGTTTTTGATGGTTGGTGATTTTTTCTCAGTTCTAAACTTAAGAACTTAACGAATAGGTGAAATTTTTATCATTTTTGCCTAGGTAGAGTTCAAAATTACAATTACAGCATATCTCGAGTTTTAAATAATAATGTAATTAGCATGTATTTCTTTGAGGGCGGTGATATATAATTATATATATCGAATATAAAAAAGAAAAAGGATGTCATATTTTGTTTTTTAAAAATAGCTTTCTACGATAACCGCAATGTTGATATCTTAATAAACATTCTGTCACAATTATGTAAGCTGCAAATGCCGAATTAGTATCTAAATTAAGTAGTATGTCTGAATAAAGTATGGCCTATCAAATTTACGACCAGTTCCAACTTCCACTACATCAATTGTATTGGTTTTTTTTCTTAAATAACTTATTTAACTAATGTCATAAAGCACAATAGTTTTTATTCAATTATCAGAATGTATACAATTCAATGCACGTTATATTAAAAGGATGTAAGCTGAAAATGCCGAATTAGTGTCTAAATTTAACTTTTAAGTTTGAAAAAAGCATGCCATGAAAAATTAGCGACCAAGAAAAAGAGACTCCACCAATCAATTTGTTTGGTTCTTTTTTTAATGACTTATTAAACTAATTTCACAATGAGTTAATAAAACAGCAGTTTTAGTTTTGATGTACTCCAAGGATGTCTATTTAATATTTTAACTTGTGCGGGTTACATCCTTTTTTTTCCTACAGTCGATATACAGCGTAAAGTTTCTGATACGAGAAATATTTCGGCTCTTAAATTGTATTAACATGTTTCAACTTTGAATTGATTTACGTTATGTTGCCATTACGAAAAAAAAACAATTTATATTAGAGCTATTTTTAATTCTTATCACTGATTTTTTTATTGCATATAATAAAACCAAATAATTAGTTAGAAGGACCCGTTAGTATTAATTGAAATACATTTAATAAGAAAAAAATCGGTATCATAATGTAAAATATCTGGATTTAGACATCATCTACATCGTAATTTTCTATCATCTTATATGATGTCTGAGAAATAACATACCAAAACCACAATATTAAATAAATTAAATGTTTTTTTTCTTGTGGTTATTTCTAAAAAAAGGAACGCGGTGAGAAAAAATTCTTGTAAATTATGGTTTCGTTTCTGCCCGAGGCGATCTCTACACCCAGCAGAGCATTCCATTAAAATCACTCGGTTGTTGTAGGCATAGCAATTTTCAATCATCCTTCACATTCTTAGTATTGATTGTTATTTGGATTTTATATTTTAATACTAAGCTTTGGGCCATATTTCATTACATCGTGAGACGAATATGGTTTAATCAGCTTAAAATTATCGATATTAAAATCATTTTTTTTACTGCGAGACAATAAACAAAGTAAACATACCGCCATAGAAAAAAATGTACGAAATTGATCTTTCTGTAAACACATCTGATCCTACTCTTGGTTTTTGTATGGTCAACATTAATATAAATTTAATATATTAATATCCTGATCGGCTGTTTTTCTTTTATTATAACTGTACACGCGGAGAACATTCTGAATGTAAAACATTCACAGCATGATGAATAATAAGATTTAAAAAAATAAAAACACAGTAAAAAATATATTCAGAAATCAAAGTGAATATTGTAAAACTAGCGGTAAACAAAAATGAAAAATTAAGAGACAATTTGTAAAAGAGGACATATAAAGAGTCTACTAAGTTAAACAGATGCTATTTATAAAATTTATATATCCATCATATATCCAAACTCACTTTGATTCAGGTGGAAGAGATAATAAGCGAAGCAATTTCGTTATTCATAATAACTGCGCTCCGTATAAGCATGACTATTGGCAGATTGGTCCTGTATTTTTTAATGAAAACACATGTGGTATTTTCGATTTCTCGAGTACTTATCAGGGACATAGCGATGTAAGCCAGAACGGCAGAATTTTCGATTAGACTTGCCAAATGCATTTTTAGTACTACTATCCAGGCTGGTTTTAGAAAATATATCTCAAGAGTAAAAATCTATCAACGGATTTTTTGCCATTGCTGAGAATTATATATTCCATTTCTGGAGTGGATATTTTCATACTAGATCCAAATGCTTCACTTTTAGATTGGACATTGTAAAATAAAAAAAAATCTACTTGATTGTATTATATAAATAATAAAGATGTAAGGTCACCTCAGAGTTCACAAAAATTATAAAATAATACAATAGTAATTCTACATAAAATAGATGAATAAAAATACAAGATCAATTAAACACATTAGACAATTACAAAGATATTTTATTTTATTATGTCACATAATTTATTTATTTATATTGACAACTATTTGAAAATATTTTTTTAATGCTAAAACATTTTTACAAAATTAATGTGACCGTTTAACCGTTTTGAAATTTGGTTTAACCGTCTTAACGACAAGCTTATATATAAAATAGTATTGTTATTTTTGTGGTAATGTGGAAATATTTAATCCATTGTCAAGTAAATCAGAAAGAATAATATGTTATATACAAAACTCAGCTGTATTATCTTTATAATTATACACAGTGACTGATTATCAATTGTGTGCAAGCCTGTGAAATTGACAGAAGACAATACAAACAATTGTGATAACATCACACAAAATTTAATGAAAAAGAAGTATTTTAATAACTAAAACAACCAAAATTCATCGCTTCGGGATTAGTGCCAAGTTGATAAGCGCTCACTTGTAAATCGCTGGTCACTGAGGGTCGCACGTTCTAATCCCATTGAAGCACACATATTAAAATGTTTTAATGTGCTTTAAAATGTAAAATGTAAATTTCCAGTGCATTAAAAGATTGACTGACAACTGTCCTGAAAATCAATATGCGTTATTTTAATGCATAAAATTGTGAAACTACACGATTAGAAGCAAAGTTAAAAGAAACATATGTTTCCTCTTAAATCTTTCATACATGTGAGCCACGGCAAATCGAAATATGATACATAAATGATTCTACAGTGAGTCTCTTCAATTATGTGAGAACTCAATTCCTGAAATCCTTTACATCTAAATGTAAAAGGATGAAAGAAAGTTATAAGCGCACTCAATTCTCTGTTTGCACGGTTTAACAATTTGCAATTTCTGCGTAATCAAGGGAAATTTTCAACATTTAAATCACATTAAATTCAGTAAATATTTGAATATATTTTAGATGATCTAGAAAAAGATTACACACTTTCAATCATTCAAGCATGAAAAAAAAATTACTACATCGAATTGTTACCAAAAAACTACAGTAAATAGGTAACCTTTGATTTCTGTTTGTGCTCAGTGTTGCGCTGTGGGCAGAAAACGCCCTTGTGCAAACTTTTTTTGAAACATGTATTTTCAACATTATATGCACTTTCTTCATAGTTTATATAATTATCTAAATTTATTTCATTTTTCTTTCAAAAAGGGGCGCATTATAACCAGGCGCCCTTCTGTCGTGCACAATCTGGCCAGTATAACACACCGCCGCCCTGGTTGTGGTACTGAATGATTGTGCTGTTTGTTATATATGTGATTTTGAAAATATATGTTACATATATGAAAATGAACTAATTCCAAGATGAAATTACGTATACTTGTATGGAAGCAATCCACTATTTTTATATGAGCACATTGTCTTTTTGCACAGTATTTTTACAACGTATCCCTCGTGTATAAAGATAATCGGGTGTATGTGCAAATGTTTCATTATTGTTAGAAGACATCTTATGTAATAAATATCAATGTTGTAATTAAAAAATAGTAATCAACACTGGTATACATGTAGTATTTGATATACACATGTTTGAGAAATCTGTTATCAAGTTACATAAGACGTGATAACAATAATCAAAATAAACTAATTAATTCTCACGGGTATTACGAGAGATTCATTCATACTTTCCAACTCAAACATTGATTATGCTGCGTTTCGTAAATTTTCTTTTTATATGCCAACCCAAAATGTAAGCCATTGTATTCTGATTTCGGAATGGCATGAGAATTGTTTCGAATTGAATTATATTTACCGACATCCGGTTGTTTCGATGTAATACGACTGAAATAAATTTCCATTTATGTACGAGGTTTTTGATAATCAACTTTCACGCTGTGCGCTAACGTCATTTTTCAAAATTGACATCAGTTTACTTTTCAGCAGATTCGTTTATATTATATATTATTTTCTAGTATTTATTTACGTCCAGAACATGGGCCTGAGAAAATATTCAACATCGAATATATACTCGTACTAATTTAAAAAAACCTTTCTAGTGATTTCCCCTCTGAAAATAAAAACATATTTATCTTAACAATACTACAACATATTTTGACAGACTATTTTTCACGAATTTCCGAAAACTATTGGGCATGCAATTTTGTATCTTTGAGTTTTCTTACGCAACATTAGAATTCGAACCCACGACCCTTCTTTCTGAAGTGTAGCAATATGCCATCGAGACGTACGTGTTGAATTTTGTTACTAATATTTCCATTAATATATATGTTTTATAACTTTTATGATGATTTGTATGGTCGGTAAAGCACGTGTTTCGGAACAAGTGGTTGCAATTTAAGTCTCGTCAATTCTTAACAGTTGGCATACTTTTATTATGTATTTGAATACATTAAATCAAGTACTAATGGGTTGATGAATGATTCATATGAAAAATAAAAATGACAATATGAGTATTTTTAGTTTATAGATTTCTATAATATTACATATATTATATATCTATATGCTCCAAATTCAAAGCAAATATGGTTACAAAACGTATATGTATGTCTAATTATTACTATGTAATTAAAACGAGACTTTATATTATATGGTTTAAACTTAGCCCACTACATTGACTGTGGAATGGAAAAAGGGCGTAACTTTCAAATTTTCAAAATAGATTTTATTCCAAAATCAAAATTTATACAACGTAATACACTCTCTATCAAAATGATGTTAGCTGAAAACGCCGAATTAGTGTCTAAATTTAGCTTTTAAGTTTGAAAAAACGATAGCTTGTGAAATTTGCGACCAGGAAAAAGGGCTTCCACTTAATCAATTTTATTTGTTTTCATTGAATTATTACCTTATTGAGTAAATAAAATACCGGTTTCAGTCTTTACGCACTTCAAAGTTGTGCCTAAGTAATGTTTTGAAGTTGGCTCAAAATCATTACATAATTTTTTTATGCCTCCTGTAAAGTGCTTATTTTCTGTGTGGGTTGTGTCATTTATCCTTTCCACAATCTGGCATGGTTCGTATATTTATATTTTAACTAACCGTAGTATTTTTATTTCAGCGATGTTGCGCAATATGTTTAATAATATTTTTCATATTTGATTCAAACAACAAACCTATTAAATAGATTCTTGATGCGTGGATGAAGTATTCAAAGTTGAATACATCTATTAACAAAGCATTATCATATTTAACAATTACACAATCAAATATTTTCTGTTTTCATTGTTTGTATTCATTATAACAACAGTATTAAATTACTATGTAATTCTCATATATAATTGGTATGATAAAAATAATACTTTCATTACTAGGCTCTGTGTATACAACAATACTACCATATAATTTATAACGGGTTGAAAATTACCATAAAAAATATTCTCCAGTCTTTACTAACTTTGTTAGATTTCAACAGATCTAACTGGAAATATATAGTTCACGTGTAAACGCCTCGATACTCATGCTTTTAATTTATACGCCAAAGAAAACTGTTATCAGATAATGTTGATTATTTATTAAATTCTATTAGAGACTTTCTTGTTATTAACATGTCAATTATATGGATATAATATACTGAAATTTCAGAATTTCTCATCTTTTTATCCATCTATTCATTTATCATTTTGGTTAATTGTAAATTTCTTTTAAAAACACTGCATTGTTTAATATATTTTTATGAGTTTTTTTTTTATAAATGTCGTGCGTTCGTGTTCTACAAACATAATCATTTAAATATCAAATTTTAATAGAACAGAAAAATTAAATTTGTATACAAAGTGATTAATCGGTACAATCAGATCCATAACCTAACTCTCAATTATCTTCCATACATTTTAATCATGTATATAATCCAGAGTACTCTATTAGATCATTGATAATTAGCTACTTTATATATGAAGTGTAGAGGGAAAAGGGACGTAGCCCTCAATTTTTCTAAATAGCTTTTATTCGATAATCACGGCTTACACAACTTAATACGCGTTATATCAAAGGGATGTAAACTGAAAGTGTCGAATTAGAATATAAATTTACTTTTTAAGTTTGAAAAAAAATGGTCTGTCAAATTTGTGACCAGAAAAAATATTTTCCAATGTATCAATTTTATTGTTTTTTCTTAAATTGATATCATGTTAAGTAAATCGAATACTAGTTTTAGTTAGTCTCCGTGCACTTAAAGGTTATGTAATGTTTTGACTTTGACGCAAAATTATTTGATAATTTTTTTGTGTCTCCTGTAAAAGACGTTCTCTGTGGGTTATATCCTTTTTCCTTTCCGCAGCCGATATTTTTCTTAACATTTTCGATCAATTTTTCTAGGACTGACTTAAATACAAAGTATATACTCTTTTTCATAAACATCAAGGAGAATTTTTATACCTTAGAACAAAATCTACCTATTTAAGTATCTATGCTCACAATATATTCACTATCTCGAGTTTTAATTGTTATAATACAATAGCTTACTACTTAATATTGAAAAGAATTAGTTCAACTGTTCACTTTAACTTTGGAGAATTAGTTCACAAACACTTAGATAAGTTTCTCTTATTTCTATGTCAGGCTCCAGATCTTGAATAGATATAAAAAATCAATATATCTATGTTGATGAAAATCTTCTCATTGTCCAATATCTATATATGATTGTTTGCGTCCCATGAACAATGCGGCTAGTCACAATTGATGAATAAAATTGATCGTAGCAAAATCTATGTGATAAACAAGAGAGTTCATTAGTTACTGTATCAGTTATTATATTTAAATACAACAATAAAGATACCGTTACGAAAAAATCATAGCAAGGTTTTTATATAACACATGGCAGAATTGAAGAATCTTGTAACAGTGGTCGGATGATTTGCATCTTTAGAAAAGGACATTGGCAGGAAGTGGTCTGGTATTTTGAATGAATATATTGAAGGTATAATGCCAAGTAGAGTATTCAGGATTGACATAAAGGCCACACAAAGGAAGAAAAAATAATGGTTTTTATATTAATAACAGTCTAATAATACGATTTAAATACTATTCAGCTTAAAAGCTTTTATATTCATAACTCATTCGCTATAACCCACGATCGTAAGAAGTATAAACATTCTTCTTATAGCCGTATCTATAGAAACTGTTTGTTGAAATAACACGACTAATATTTTATTGAAGTGATAGGTGCTTTTATAAAAAGCCTTCCGCATTGCAGGTGACATTCACAGATGTCGATGCAATACAAAATAATATTCAAACGGGTTATATTTTATGAGCCTGTTCCGTGATATATTAACGAATGTCTAAAAGCTGTTTCTAGACTATTGAGTTTACAGTAATCTTCAGTGTGCAATACAATGCAATAGTTTCTGTAATTTGAAAGAGTATATACATTATGGTAATAATTTCCTGCATCCTCAATCACTTAACTTATAGTAGCATTATATAATACATTAATGACAAGCGTATAAAATTTATTGATTTGTGAAGAAGTCTTGTCAAAGTCATCATTAATCTTTATGGAGAAATGATTGCACTTGAATGAGATAGTTTGCTATTTGAATTGCGGTTTATACTTGTTTCCCGTGAGTGTAAGTCGAAAGAAAGACACTTTACCATTATAGGTTCATGTACTTGTATGCTATATATATACTATAAAGAAGCAATATGACGCTGAAAATATATGTTCCAAATACCTGCCAATTTTTGTCACCTCCCACATATTGATGGCCATAGGTTGACAACATGTATCATACATTTAAATATTTTCTACTGATGGTGCTTGATGGAAATTGATTTTAAATTCTAAATTATTT